>CM055266.1:3030847-3051956 GCA_029237695.1 Conchocele bisecta
CGTCTGGATCTACACTGTTTGAAAACACCTCTATAGTATAGAGGGCTGTAGTGTTGAAATGGTTAGCGTAATAGACTACTTTACTATGGAATAAATGTTTTTGTTTGTTGGTGTTTAACGGCCTATTAACAGCTACGGTCATTTAAGGCCGAGCCAACGTGTTCGATCCTGTATTCAACCTACTGCATTGGGAGGAAAATCCTAAAATCAGAACGGAATATTTACATCGGAAAAAATATATATTCAGCCATGATTAGAATAACCTGATCTAGTGCCAGGTCAGTACCACACCAGGCACTTGGCCCCTTCCCCTGAAAGTAATACCGGCACGATTACTCTTATAAGAGGTACATGTATAACCAGATTCAACTGTCACATACAAGAAAGCCAAAGACGCACATGATGGCCACTATGGCCACTATGGAATAAATGACTAAGTCACTTACCGTTTGACCTTTTTTTTAAATACTTGACCAAATCATCCTTATCATCCAACTTCGTGTCCGTCATCTTCATCTGCAAAACACAAGAAGTCAGTCAGAGCTCCAGATAAGTTTTGTATCTAAAGAGTATCAGGGCTCCAGATAAGGAATTTGTAATTGAGTATTGTCACTCCATCATTTCTGAAGCAATTGGGTATTTCAAACTTTTAATTGGGTAAAATAAAATCACATACTGTTTACACATCAATAGACAGCAATTATTGAATAGTTAGCTTTGAAATGAAAACATATCTTGGCATTTCATTAGAATTGTCTCCTTGGAGACAATTCTAATGAAATACCAAGATGTGTTTTCATTGAAAATGAAAAAAATATATGCTATATGTGTGGTCTGTTGTTTACTGCAGCATGATAAAGGTACCACAAATTTTTAATTGCTTTTTGATACTCGCTACTTCTGATTTCAATTGGGTTTTTGGCAATTTTAATTGGGTATTTACGCAAATACGCAGCTTATCTGGAGCACTGGAGAATATTTCAAATTGAGTGCGTATTTTACTTTTGCATATCTATTATTCATTTTCTTCCGTATTAAATAGGGAACAAATGATAAAACAAATTTAAAAACTCGCTTGTTTGAGCTGCAAAAAGCAAACAACACTGTTTGATTTTTGCAGCTCAACTTTGTTCCGAGTACATAACTCTAATTACATTTCATTACATTGCACTACATAAGAGTTATGATGTAGTAGTACATGCATTTCTAAATGTGCGTTTGAAGCTGCAAAAAGCAAACAACACTGTTTGATTTTTGCAGCTCAACTTTGTTCCGAGTACATAACTCTAATTACATTTCATTACATTGCACTACATAAGAGTTATGATGTAGTAGTACATGCATTTCTAAATGTGCGTTTGAAGGTAAGTCAAAATAATGGTGTTTTTATACGTATGATGCTCAAATTACACACATATATATAGTGAAGTATTTTATACCGTATTTACCGTATATATTGGGACAGTAAAAAATAATAAAAAAAATTAGTGTCCCAAAATATAATGTAAAAAAAATAATTAATTTTTTTTCTGTCCCAATATTTATGGTAAATTCGGGAATATTTGTTCATTTCATGTTTGCATTGTCATTATTAAAATTTGAATTAAAGTTTGTGTTTGTGTTAAATAATCCCTAATTATCCATAAGTACAACACTGACCGTGCGTTCACAGTAATTGTTCAACCATCGGTCCAATTCCAATTAGACACCTGCGGATCAACCAAACTACCCAATACCTATGAAAATGTTAAATTACGCCATGTTATATCATAATAGCCAATTATCTGTACTTTCAACTTGTGTGGAGGCCGAAAATAATTGATTATGAAAGGAATCAATTAGTATAATAAGAGTAATTTGGCCCGTCACACAACGATAGTATTGCCAATCAACCATTGAACATCGCCAAATATCAATTAGTGTATCAATAAAATAGAATATTCCTTCTCTATCTGTCTATTCCGTCATGGATAAATTTGTAAAACGATACACGTCCAGCGAGGAAGCTCTCCCGCAGGTGTGGAAATCGTCGCCCACGCCAAAGTCGACACCAAAGCGGCCAGTCGGTCGCCCGAGAAAACGACAACGCGATGCCACCGATAGTGGTGTCGAGGAAATAGCCGCGAAACGTCAGAATCTGGATTTAACCACACATTCTCCGGATTTAATCACACATTCTATGGATTTACCTACACAGGATTTACCTACACATTCTCTGGATTTACCAACATCGGGATTATCAACACCCGTGAAATGTACACCCGTGCAACATACACCCGTGACGCCCACACATACACCCGTGACGCTTACACCCGTGACACCTACAGCCCGTGGACATTACAAACAATTCTCAATGAAACAAAAAATGGAAGTGGTCAAATTTGTGGAGTCACATGGCGTAAGATGCGCGGCAAAACACTACAAAATTCCCAAATCCACTGTCATGAACTGGAAGAACACCAACTTCGTCGACGAAGTCCGTGACAAGAAAGGTCACCTGCCGAAAGAGTGGGGTCGACCATTGACATACCCGCCGGAGCTCGACATTGAGATATGGCAACATGTACTACAACAGCGCGACCAGCAGATAGCGGTAACAATCGACGACATCTGTATACACGCCGCCCAACTGATAACACCCGTCTGCCCGGAGTTCAAGGCCAGCAGAAACTGGGCCAACTATTTCATGAAACGCCACGACCTGACGTTACGGGCGAGAACTTCACTGTCTCAGCGACTTCCAGCCGACCTAGAAAAGAAAGAATGAGGGCCGATTTCAACGAGTTCGTCACAACCCAGCGCGAAGAAAACAACTTCGACGATCAACATATAGTCAACATGGACGAAACACCGATGTATTTCGACATGGTTCACGGCAAAACTGTCAACGCGAAGGGTGAGAAGAGCGTCCTCATTAGAACCACCGGCGCGGAGAAGCGTCACCTGACCGTTGTCCTTGCCGTCAGCGCGGACGGTGACGTGTTACCACCCATGATTATCTTCAAGGGTAAACGTGCCCTGAAATTCCCAACTCCACCAGGATGGATCGTAACGGTGCAGCAGAAAGGATGGATGGACGAGACCCTTATGTTGAGATGGGTGAATGAGATTTTACTCAAATACACGAAGAAGAATCGTTCACTGTGCGTATTGGACAGTTTTCGCGGACATTTAACTGATGGTGTTAAGAAAGCCTTCCGAAAAGGCAACTCAGTCATGGCCGTCATCCCCGGGGGTTGTACCTCCAAACTACAGCCTCTGGATGTTAGTATCAACAAGCCATTCAAGGTTGAATTGCGCAAGTCTTGGAACGGATACATGCGTGACTCGGCGAAGCAGGTCAGGGACACCGGCGCGAAGGTCAAGGCCGCCAGCAGGGAACTCGTCGTAGAGTGGCTCGAGTCAGCGGTTAATTCACTTGTCCAGAACCCCATCATGATCGTCAAATCATTCAAAGTGTGCGGTATTAGTAATGACTTATCCGGTAACGAACAGAGTTTGGTACGAAGCGACGACGCGACTTCCGCCTGTAGCTACGATAGCGACGACGAAGAAGAATTCGAAGGGTTCGATAGTGGGGATCTCGTTGCAGCACTTGACAATCTCGAGAGTGATTAACTTGGATTAACATTTACACTGAACTTAACGTGCAGTAGTTGAGACTATAACACTATACACACACCATTGGAGACGATTCTCATATGTTGACAACACATGTCTGTTTTATTTTATTTTTTATTTTATGTTTGTACATCATCCCAGGCGTGTTAAATTAAAATATCAAAATTGTTAAACTATACACACACCATTGGAGACGATTCTCATATGTTGACAACACATGTCTGTTTTATTTTATTTTTTTATTTTATGTTTGTACATCATCCCAGGCGTGTTAAATCAAAATATCAAAATTGTTAAACTATACACACAACATTGGAGACGATTCTCACTGTGACTATGAATGAACGACGTCGCCAATGCCTATAATATGCCATAAGTTTTCACTGTTATCTTCGCATGTAATACATATATTGAATCCAAGAATTGTTAACGTCATGTTTTATTTATTCATCATGTTCATGTAGAATGTAGATCTACGCAGGTCCGTGCAATCCATTATTGTAAACGCGTGTAGAAAAAGTGTAGTAATGATGACGCAATGACCCAATGACCGATATCCTGTTCCATCAGCTGCAACGCCACGGACAAGCTCGTGCGTTGCAATCTGTGTTTACTCTTATGGTGAGCACAGGTGGAAGACTCGACATATGACACCAAAATAAATGCCTATTAAAAAAATCCCATTATCCCACCCACCTGGTATCGTACTGTACATGACGTTAATAATAGAACGAGATCAAGTGGGTGGGGTAATGGATATTTTTGAAATGGTACTTTTCTTTGTGTCACACGTCCGACTATTCCACCTGTGGGTTTGAGTACAGACCTGTTTTGACATGTTTTGCCCGACGCGTTATAATATTGCGCCAGTTCATGAGGTAATCAGGCTTATCACGTGAGATTTCGACGAAGATAAATCTGATAATAGTGTACATTTCTGTAAACGATATCGAATGTTGACACGATATTAAATTAGTAATTATTACGCATTTGCTCTGAAAATGTTATCAACTTTCCGATATATTTGCAGAAAAAAGTCAAATCATTCTCGGCGAAAATCTCAGTTATATAATAAAGTTGATTATCTCATGCACTGGCTCAATTATGACAAAGCGAAACAAGGCCAGTTGTCACGTACACATTTGTGTACATGCGCCGGTGGGGCGTGGGCAGTGCTGTAACAACTGGGTCGAGTTAATCTGCGCGACTGATACGCGATCTCCGATTGGTCAGCCTTTACACCTAATTAATATTCCACCAATGGTGAGCGTGAACGCATGCCGGAAAAATGAAATCGAGCACATAACAATTAGCACTGCTTTGTTACTGGGACCAATAATTGATCTTATTCCCAGTTTGCTCGGATTAATTTACGAAATGTGCAAACGGGATCAGCTGCACTGCACATTCACATCGGTGAGATAAAAGGAGGCTATGCGTCCATAAACAAAAAATTCGTCCATTTTGGGTCTAATTTGATGGAATATTTTTTATATTTATTCACCAAAAATGGCAAGTTGGGAGTGTTTTAGAATCGTAAGACGATTCTAAAGCACTCCCAACTTGCCATTTTTTGGTGAATAATATATAAAAAATTCCATCAGTTAGGTGATTATTATTTGAGGAAATTTTAAACTGGAAACTTGATTATCTCATGCACTGAATTGTGACGTAGCGAAACAATGGCACTTGTCACGTACACCAGGTTTTGGGAAGGATTGAACAACGGGTTTGTGGGATTTAAGAATGCAGAATATCAAAAGTGCATGTTCTTCCAAATATGTGTACCACTCCAAATGGGATTCACACAATGATGAAAAAGGGTTGTCCCAAAACTTAATACGAAAAAATTATGGAATTTTACGCTGATTTGAGGTATGTCCCAAATCTTAATCTCCCAAAAATAATTATTTTCGTAAAACATAGAGGTGTCCCAATACTTCCGGTGTCCCAATACATACGGTAAATACGGTACTTTATAATTATACTTTATAAACCATATACATGTATACATGTGACACAAGTAATAATTCATAACCAGATAGCAGAGGCCCACATGTCGAGCCCGCCGAGGCATTTGATGGTCTCAGAGTGTATTTATTTGAAGTTTGAATTAAGGGTTGTGGAGATATAAGGTATGTAAAAGCTTGAACACAAATGTTAAAGTCATTTAACCTTGATCTTGGGCATGTGGGTCGCATGGGTGGGCTATAGAATGAAAATATGGATGATAATAAAGAAATAAATCGGAGTAAGTGTTGTGGAGATATAAGCAGCGCTTAAAAATATTCACTTTTCACACTTGCCCGGCCGGGCAAGTACAATTATAATCTACTCACCCAGACAAAAACGCTACTTGCCCAACATTTTAGGAAAATGTAAGTACATGTATTAATACTTTTAATAAATTAGCTTTTGTACCAACATTAATACTAGACATTATGTTTGTAAAACATGGATGTGCCCCTCTGGAATACTGGACTCTAACTGGAGAAACTCTTACAAACTTGTTGATGTAAATGTACACAGACGGACAGACATACGGAACCTCAAGAGCAAGGCAATGTCCCCCTGGCTATCGCATAGGGGCATTATTAACCCAGGCAATCAGTAGATGCAATATGTTTATTAAAAAAATATGATATCACTCATTTGAACCGTCTCGTTTTGGGCTTGAACATTATTAATTGTTCAATGGGGTGGTGGTGTTGTTACCACTCATTTGAACAATCTCGTTTGAACATTATTAATTGTGCAATGTGGGGTACATGTACGTTCAACAGCAAAATGTGTGGGGTGTGTGAGGGCTCCCTTGTATATTTAACAATAAAAGTACAAACTTTCCTTCACTTAGGGACACCAATTTGTTCGAATTATTTTGCTACTGGCGTTTTCATGTTGGACAAGAAAATGGTGTCATGTGTATGAATGTAATGAAATGGTGCCTAAAAAGGAGTATTAATATAAACACCAAATCATTTAAATTTGTTAACAATTATATTGCTACAGCTTTTAAACGAGTACTAATATACATATTATTAAGATTATATCGTATAATTCCTTCTTTATCCGTTTATTATAAAGTTATTTTCAAAAGTATATTCGAAAACAAGAGTTATCTCCCCTAAGTCAGAACAAGACTACCGCATTCTTGAGATTATAAGTCGCAATCATGTATATGTTGCACCCCTATTTTCACTCCAAAATCTGGGGGAAAAAGTATACATGGGTCTATAAGACGCCCTCAATTTTCTAAAAGAAAATGAAACAAAAACAAAAAAAATCGCAGAGTTGTAGTTGTTGCTGTTTATAAATACTACCAGGCGCTGTTTTTTTGGTGAGAAATGCGCTAATAAATTGAATGTGGCACAAGAAAACAAAATTTGGCGAAAGTAATGGCGCCGGTAAAAAAATAGCAAAATTGACACAAGTCTGCTTTTCCCAGGACACGGTCTCTGTGTGTGTATTGATAGGTCCAGACTGGGTTTTCGCTTGCCTCTAAGCATGCACATTTTGCCTCTAAGCATGCACATTTCGCTTGGAGAAAATCGATAACCAGTCCACCTGTGTGTAATTTTGACAGAAACATGTGAAGTTTTAAGTGGTGGTCAATTACTCTGTATAAACTTTATTGGGAACAGATTTGTTATGTATCATTAACAGGCGTGCGCCATAAACTGGTCAAGGGATTCTTTACAAAGTTAATTATCATGGTTTATCAACAATAGGCACCTCCTGTTGTGGTCTAGGAAGTGAAATTCACCTGGTAAACAGGGAAATATCGGCAGTTGTATTCACTTGAAACAGCTGATGCGTACTTGAGATTCAGCCTCTTTGATACTTTTATTCAAAATTGCATGGAACCTAGTGTATGCAAGTTATATTTTATTTTAACCCTTAGAATGAGGGAACCAAAATTGTCGTCTGCTGTTGTTATATATTTTGTTCTCTGTCAATAAACCATGGCAGCATTTCAGAAACTGAGAAAGTAAGTCAGTGGGTTATATGTCCCAGCAACAACTATGGTCATATATAGGGATGGGATCTCGGTTTGTAGTGTCATCCAACCTGGCAGTAGTAATTCAATGGAAATAATTCTAAAGTGCTGTGAGAGCATGTTTTTGAGGAAGAAAAGGGAAAACAAAATAATAATCAGCAGACGACAACATTTCATTCAGCATTGTAATGGTTAAAGGCCCTGGGTGGATGGACTGTGAGCAAAACAGTTAGTGAAAGATCATTTTACGGTAGATTTGTATTTCGGAACATATATGGGCCGCGCCATACGAAAACCGGGCTTAATGACAACGTCATGAAAAGCGGTAAACGACGTCGGAAAAACGCCGTTTCAAATTGTCTAGCGTCGCCGTAAAAGTTCACAGTTTGCCCTCCCATTTACGTTTACTGGTGTCAGTTAACATTAAGACTGAACAGAAAACGGAAAATGATAACTTACTGAAACTTTCACTAATATGAGACGCGATACCTTGTACCTCGGTACACATATTATGACGTCATGACTTGACGTCACGTACTTGTGACGTCATTGAACGTGAATACATGTTTGACGTTATGGCCATGGTGTCGTGACAAAATATTATAGCAAGGATACTTGCACGCAGCATCAATGACTTAGAAATGCTTCAGGCGCTGTACATTGTCGCCTAACTGTCGTTCTTTGACATTTTTACTCTTTTTCGTCGGTTGTCCTTATGAATTCAAAATGGTGAACTCATAATGTAACTGGCTACATATCAGCGAAGTCTTCGCTTACACTGCACTTTGATTACCAAATAATCTCAAATATGAACAACCTAGTGTATGCCAACGATATTACCATATATTATCTTGGTAAATTGAGACTTTTGAACAATTATATCCAGTACTTAGCGAATGATATGCCATTTAATGCCACTCATTTTATCATAAATGGAGGTAGACACGCAGCTATATAATGACTTAAATATCCGGGGTTCGTATTGAATTTAAAATAAATGCATCAACACATTAATTGGAAATGTGATCGTCATAAACTTGCTTTTGTAGTCGAAAGTGCTTGTGTAGTATCAAATCATCAGTTTATCACTTGACTGCATAATACTGTAGATCAGGCGATGGTAATGCGATCCTCAAGAAATACACACGGCGACAATTATAAGGTATCACGCTACCAAATCTGCCCGGTATCGTGTTTTGTCACAAAGTTAATGTTATAAGCGGCCTACTGTCTACTTTAATATATGTCGTCGCATACGAAATGTTAAATGATGTCGCTATTATTCCCCAAAATATTTCAGACAGCAGCAAACAAGAGGGAAACGCCTCACTCTGCCTTATTTGAAAATTATTCATACGAAATTACGTTACTTGGGCCGCAATCCAAAACATAATGTTACATTAGCAACTGCAACACGAGCCATAAACATTATTTTCATGCTTTGTCTTGGCCTAAAACTGAAAATGTTGTCATTAAGCCCGGGTTTCGCACGGCGCGGCTCATATATTTTTGGCATTCGTAGTTGTGCAAAAAGTACACACAAGATAATGTTGACTTTGCCCAAGGTTACGTGTCGTTTGTCAATTATTCACTAATAGTATACAATTATACATACACTACTTAAAATCAACCTACATGGCAGGCCTATTCGTTTACTACTCCATTACGCTTAAACGTTCTTATTGACGTTGAAGTCGCCCGTTAATGTTAACGTCGTAATTGCGACGTCATTGAGCTAAAACGTCGTTTGCGATTCTACCACGTGCTACAAAAATGCATGTAACATGAAAAATAATTGAGATACATTGATATTTTTTGTGGTATATGACTTTTAAAAGATGCGGTATTCAGAATATGCAAAAAAGTGAAAAATGATTTTTTTGTCATTAAGCCCGGTTTTCGCATGAAGCGGCCCATATGTATATGACCTGAAAAAAATTAAGTAATAATAAAAAAAATATTATTGAAAAAAAATAACTTATAAGTTTTGCTAAATATAGCATTCCTATTTCCCGCGCATGACCTCGCGATTGTGGTCACATGACTGAACACTACATCATCGGCTACGCCAGCGATAACATTCAGTTGTCGTATTGTTAAATTCGGTTAGTTTTGCTTATCATGCACAATTGTTGTACATGTATTACAGTGTTTGTGGTGATTATGTAGAAGTGTGCAATGCTGAAATATCTTGTAATGTGTCTTATCTGCAGCAAAATGGTAGTCGGTGGTAACTGTAAATCGGTGGAAAGGAATTACACTCACTACTAGTGAGATTTTCCAGATAGATTGCAATACGGCCAAGTTAAATTTAGCATGGAATTTTCTGGATTTGCTATCCATGACGTTGGAAGTGGACATGCAGATGCGATAATTAGCCGACATATATTTATGAACAAGGACAAGTTGCGATCACAGGTTGAACTGACGGACCGAGGTCTATAAATACATTAAATATACCTAAAAGCATTAATAAGTGAAAAATAAGCTAAACAAATTCTTTACTCTCTCCTATATTTTGACTTATTAATGCTTTTAGGTATATTTAATAAATTTATAGACCTCGGTCTGTTACTTCAACCTGTGGTTGCGATGGTATTCATTGATGTATCTCAACTGTTTTTGTGAAATGCATCTTCGGAGGTACCATCTGAGACACAATCACATTAAGTCTCTCAAAACGGTCTCTGAAAAACTAAGATGGTGAAATATTTGATTTTGAAGCTGGCTTAAAATTTGGCTCCAACTTCACTGAAATGGCTCCAATTTTTTTTATTTGGCGAAAGTGTTGGCGCAAAGAAAAAAAAAGCCAGTGTGAGCCCTGAATGCAATTCATAAAACTCCATCATTAGTTGGCAAACTGTGTTTACACGATGCTGGTTCGTCTACAGTGACAAGACTAAGACTTCAAACACACCGCGCTTGTCAAGTACATTGTGTATTACTACGTGTAAATTTCACACCGCGGGGCACAAAGATCAATACACACGGTTGCTGACGTCAGTCACGTAGTCCACACTAGACTGGTACCCTGTCGGATGCGCAGCCTAGTGAAACAATACTACTGGGAACCAGTCTAAAGTGACACAACAAACGTGTTTATGTGAATTGGGTCTCGATCTCAGACAAATCCCGGCTTATTGCATTAGTGGCCAGACCAGGCAGTGGATTCGCGTAGTCTGACCATGGTTTACAATGCTCGCCAATCTCTAATTAAAACATCAGTAATTACGTCAGCAGACATTGCCAATTCGTCATAGGCTTACAGTATAAACACATTTACAAAACAAAATAGGACAAAACGACCCGGGGTGAGGAAACAGAAATCTCCGGTTTCTAGTCATACCGGGGGCGAGGTATCGGGTACATTTTGACCCGCACCCAAGGTACGGATCGGCCGACTCGTCAGAAAAACGCGAATTTACACCTGTCCGCTTGTAGACGACTTTCAATTCCGATGTAAACAATTCGTAATTTTTAAGAATTTAGAAAAACATGTCTACTGTCCAGTTTTATTACGTTTATGCGTTTTTAAAACAGGTGCCCGTCGGGCATGTGAGATTGGAAAATTTACACATCCGTCGCGATTTCTACACGTCTCGGGCATCGGGCACCAGGCTAATTTCGCAGACTGTGTTTTCCGGAACACAAATCAGTACTCACTTATATGCATAAAGTAAATTTTACAGCCTTGTCTCGGCCACCATGACCAACCGAAACATCACAATTGCACTGCTTGCAAGACGCAAATTCATCACCGCGCTTCGACAGGACTAAATTGGGCCATGTCTCGCTGTAATAAGTGATAAACATCTGTGTTTCGATTAGTGGTGCAACGATATACCGGTATATTGCGATATGTCATCCTGGCGATACGTATCGCGGTACGGTTTTCGCGTATCGCGATATTTACACCATATTCTCGGTCGCCATCTTATGTTAAAATAATTGTGTAAACTTATTCAAAATCATTCAAAACATAATTTTTAATATGACAGAAGTCAATATTTGTAATAAATACACCACAATTAGATGACTAATACATGTAGTGAGTAATCTCGGACGTCCAACACATCTGGAAGTTTTACAGCAAATTCTGTGTGTAAAGTTTGTAAATCGTACTGTTACCATTTGTTTTACGACACCCGATTGTTCAGGGTTGGCCGGCAAATACCGGGGGCGGGAATTCCCGGTGGGAAATACCGGTATTTCCCGTCCCGGGAAATACTCCCCACAAGTGGGAAATACCGGGAAATATGAATTTTGATGTTATTATTTGATAATTAAAGTTATTTAAATTAAGTTTTAAGCTCAGTAATAGTTAATTAAACAATCAACAACTTAATAATTAGATATAGGGGTTAATTACAATGTATAGATCCGTTTCATTCCCAACTAGGGGTACTCATCAGGTGGAATATTTGGCAACCATGACATTTATATTTTGGTTGTATTATTTTTTTGTAAATTACTTCTTCATTTTTTAGGAAGCATCTGAGTGTCTGCTAGATACAATTCACAATGATAACGCCATCATGATCAGACTATGTTTAGACAACAGGCTGTTAATTGTCAACCTTCTCCCACACTAATATTCAGTATCAAGAAATGAGAATAAATGATCTTAGCATGCATGATGTGCATACACAGTCTCTTACAAGTCTTATATGTCTGACAATGTACTGTTGTTTTATGCTTTGCATTTGTATTACTTATTTGCATTATTATTATGACATTTATTTAACGTGAAGACTATGGGCCACGATGGTACGTGGGCCACGATGGTACGTATGAGATACAGTACCTAAAATCGTTACAATTGACCAAAAGCCTACTAATGTCTACTTATTTGCATGTACATTAATGTGAATTTGATATACTTTAATAAACCATCAGACTATGACAACAGGCTGTTAATTGTCAGCCTTCTCTCACACCTTTTGTGTCATACTGTATAATAAGAACCCAGGTGGTCTGTATATGGTCAAGTTGTAAAACAATTACACTGTACATGGATTATCCCTGTTATCAACAGGGATTTTCTCAAAATTCCAAAAGCAGCTTTTATTAGTGGCAGGTTACTATAGTAATGAGGGGTGTTCTCATATACAACTAGAAATGTGGCCTGTCGGCACACATATGCCCCCGCTGGCAATCAAAGACAAGAATTCCGCCACGGAAGCGGTGTCGCGCCTGCCGAGGCATTTGACCGTGAACATTACAAGTAAATAAATTACCTTGACCTTCAGAATTTGGATGTGGGGGTGTGCATAATGAAGCATCATCCGTAGACAAACATTGATGTGAAATATTATCAATGTCTGGAAAGGGGTTAAAGAGATATTGTGAAAAAACAATAACTTTAACGCATTTCTGTTACAAATCCGGTGAACATTACAAGTAAATAAATGACCTTTACCTTCAAAATTTGGATGTGGGGGTGTGCGTAATGAAGCATCATTCCTAGACAAACATTGATGTGAAATATTATCAAAGTCTGGCAAGGGGTTAAAGAGATATTGTGAAAAAACAATAAGTTTAACGCATTTGCCTTACAAAAAAAACGACGACGCAGACGACGACGACGACGGAAAAAGCGCCGACTATAGTTGGGCCTCTGCTAAAGCAGGCGCGACAAAAACGAGGCATATTTGATTATAAGCCATTTACACGAGCGTTAAGGTTTCAAATGCACCAAGTCTGTGAGCTTGACCCAGGGCTTAGCGTGGGCGGGACGAATGTGGATTTGTCACATGGCGGTAGAGGACCATTGGAGCACTGCGTGTGTGAAATGTGAAGTAGATCCAAGCAAGGAAACATAAATTATAAGCCATTTACCCGAGCATTAAGGTTTCGAACGCACAAAGTCTGTGACCTTGACCCTGGGCTTAGTGGGGGCGGGACAAATGTGGATTTGTCACAGGGCGGTAGAGGACCATTGGAGCAATGCGTGTGTGAAATGTGAAGCAGATCCAAGCAAGGGAACAGAAATTATAAGCCATTTACCCGAGCGTTAAGGTTTCGAACGCACAAAGTCTGTGACCTTGACGCTGGGCTTAGTGGGGGCGGGACGAATGTGGATTTGTCACAGGGCGGTAGAGAAACATTGGAGCAATGCTTGTGTGAAATGTGAAGCAGATCCGAGTAAGGAAACAGAAATTATAAGCCATTTACCCGAACGTTAATGTTTCGAACGCACCATGTCTGTGACCTTGACCCAGGGGTCGAAATAGCCGCTGGCCCGTAGGCCCGAGGCCAGTGAAAACTCTCTCGGGCCTGTAACTCTTCCTTTCAGGTAGCCCGTCGGGCCAGTAGAAATTTGGTTCGGCAAATAACAAAATTACCGTGTGTACCCGGTGAAACCGTGCGAAAACGATATATTTTCAGTTAACGTTAACGTAGACTCGGCCAATTATTTTATCGATGTTATATGCAATCTCATTGGTCCGTTTCTAAACAGTAGGCTAATGAAAACCTCTATTACGAAACAGCGTCGGTTTCACTGTCAACATGGCAGACAGGCAAAGAACTCTAGGGAAGTTCTTTTCTTCGCGAGTTCCAATCGGCCCCAGCCCGGCCAAGACGCCTAAGTTAAGAGAAGAAGAAAAGCAGCGCAAGGCTCGCGAATATGAAAAGTCGCGCAATCGCCCGTTTCAGCCGGGATGGATGACCGAATTTAAATGGCTTGAACACAACACAGGAAAGTTATATTGTAAAATTTGTTCCAAACCCACGGATCGTATGTGACTGGAAATAAATCCTTCAAAATGTATTCGCTTAAAGAACACGACAAATCCGATTTGTGATAGCAGTGATAGCAGAGCCATTAAACTTCATTCCATTATATTATATTCCATTCCATTGTGCTACCAGTTTTATTCATATTATATTGTATTGTTTCAATCAATCTAGTCATAATAATAACTTCTGTTTTGTTCACCTTTTGACATCTAGTCCGAGTCATGTGATAATTTAATGTTCAATCAGTGTCACTAATATCATATAACAATACTTGGAGTGTTTTTGAATCTAGTCCGAGTCATGATGAGATGTCTGATGATATATATTAATTACTCGGTAAAAAAAGTCTTGCACCTGGGACCATGACCATCTTTATTTTTTTAATATAATTATATGTTTGCATTTTCAGTATATATTATTATTGATGGTTGAAGACCTAGGGGTCCAAGGCTTTTGTTACCCGTAGCCGAGTAAATAATATTTATTAATCATTATTTTTCTATTGGATGACACTGTTACTGTTAAAAGAAAATTAAAATCATGTGTAGCTGTTTAGTACAAATAAAACATTGTTGAAAGTCAATCTGGTGTAATGCATAGCATTTTATTTCTTATAAAGCAATTGTATGATTGATATTGACGGTAAATGGTGATATTTAGTTGACTTTGTTTCGGGCCTGTGAATTTGGCTTCGGGCCTGTAACATTTCAACCTGACTGGCCCGGTGGGCTTGTAGATTTTTAAGTCTTAAGTCGACCCCTGTTGACCCTGGGCTTAGCATGTGCATATTCCAATATATATATATATAGCATCAACAAGGGACTATGTACAAGATGGGTACAGTGTAGATCCAGATCAGACTGTGTGTGCAAATTCCCATATATCTATAGCATCATCAAGTGGTTATGTACAAGATGGCTCCGCCTGGTGGAATGAACAAAGGGCAATCTCAAAGTCGCAGACGACTTCTGCTACACACTGTTCACCCTCCAGTCCGCGAAAAATGGTCTGAAATTATATGCAAATCGTACGGGCGGACGACCGGACAAACAAAAGAACGGACGGAATGACGAAAACTATACGCATCCCCTCCAAGCATTGATATGTAAATGAGTAAAAAAAAAATTTATATTATTATTATTTACCAATTAGTACTTCAAACACTTTAGAGGAAAAACTACCACACCCATCGATAATTGGATTAATACTGCTATGCAATCAATAGAAAATAATTGACCATCATGCTAATGACATCGCGTAACGATTTTCACGAAAAATATGAAAATATTTTGTAACGAATACGGATTAAATACGGTAATATAACACAATTTTTGTGTTGTTTTAATAAATTATATTCATTATACTACATTATGTAAGCTATACACTCAAAAACTCAACAAAAACAAGAAATGCGTCAAACGCGGATGCCACCTGCAGCATATTTGAGAAACTGTGACAAAGTGGTTAACCGAAAAGTGTGGCGGACGGACGGACGGACGGACGGACGAAACACTATATGCCACCCGTTTCTTCGAAACCCGGTGGCATAAAAATAAAATAAACATTACACCTGATTTTTTTGGGGGGCCGTTTTGACCAATTTAGTTGGGCCGTTTTGACCAGGGGCCGTTTGACTGTAATCTAATTTGTTCATGTTCAGTGACCCCAATGTACATGTAGTACAATGTAGACATGTAGTACATGTGAACAAAACACATCAGATTATACGTTGTGTATGGAGAACCAAGGCAAAAACTATCTCCGTCCGACAGCTGTGACAGCATGGAAATATCGGAAATTGCGGTTTGTTAACCTGTACTGTGTAACCCGGATGAAAGATGGCAGCGGAACTGCAACTAGGTGTAGGTCATGACGCCAGTTTTCGGGGTATTCACATATTTTGTAATTTGTAGACATGTTTGCAGCCGCGATGTGCTTTACGTCACGTAATTAAAATAAGCATGACATTACAGAGCTCCAGATAAGGTGCGTATTGGCGTATTTTACGCAATTATTTTAGCTGAATACGCATTGATTATCAAAAGTGGGAGTACAAAATACGCACAGCAATGTGAAAATACGCATTGATTTTCAAATTGAGTAGTGAAAATACTGTCATAAAGTTATAAATTCACTTAGCTGAGCTGCAAATAGCAAACAGTGTTTGCTTTTTGCAGCTCAAATAAGTGAATGTTTAAGTTTGTAATATTTCTTTTATCATTTGTTCCCTATTTAGTAATGAAGAAAATCAATAACCCATTTGTAAAGGTAAAATACGCAATGATTTTGAAATCAGGGGGTATAGTACTCTTTAGACACAAAGCTTATCTGGAGCTCTGACATTACCTATAATAAGTTCTTAAACAAGAGGGCCATGATGGCCCTAATTCGCTCACCTGACTCAATGAACACCAGAGGAGAATGTGACATTGAGTTCATATGTGTTTTAAAAAAATTGTGCTATTTTTAGATGGCGGTCATCTTGGATTAAGCGACGACTCTCATTTTACCAAATCTGAAAATGCTTCACCCAAGGATCTTAACTTCCTATGAAGTTTGGCCAGCATCGGTCATGTGGTTCCTGAGAAAAAGACGTTCAAAATCTTGAATAAATGGACCTTTTGGTGTCATGGATGACATAATCATCCGATTCCGACAAATATTGCACCAGAGCAATCGCCTCATCGATACCTTCAATTTGATACATGGCATGAGCATATTCGGTCACAAATAAAATTTGACCCCAGGCCATGCCCATTTTTGAACCCGGTGTCACCATTTTCGCAACTTTGAAAGAGCATTGTAAATCGATCATTCCTACCAAGTTTAGTCGAAATCCGGCCAGTGGTTCATGAGAAGATTTTTTAAAAATTTATGCTATTTTTAGACGGCGGCCATCTTGGATTAGCGATGACCTCCATTTTAACAAATCTGAAAAGTGTTCATCCATGGACCATAACTTTAAAGTTTGGCTACCATGGGCCAAGCGGTTCATGTGAAGAATAATTTTGAAATCTCTAATAAAAGAACGACCTTTTGACATCTCGGCGGCCATCTTGGATGACATAACAATCCGATTTTGACAAAAAATGTACCAGAGTGATCGCCTGATTGATACCTTCGATTTGATATATAACATGACCATATTCGGTCAAAAATAAAATTTGACCCCACGGGCCACGCCCATTTTTGACCCCGGGGTCCCCATTTTAAACACATTTGAAAGAGCATTGTACATCGATCATTCCTAAACAAGTTTCGTCGAAATCCGGCGATAGCGGTTCATGTGAAGAAGATTTTTTAAGAATTTATGCTATTTTTAGACGGCGGCCATCTTGGATTAGCGATGACCTCCATTTTTAACAAATCTGAAAAGGCTTCACCCATGGACCATAACTTTTAAGTTTGGCTACCATGGGCCAAGCGGTTCATGTGAAGAAGAATTTTGAAATCTCTAATAAAAGAACGACCTTTTGACATTTCGGCGGCCATCTTGGATGACATAACAATCCGATTTCGACAAAAAAATGTACCAGAGTGATCGCCTCATTGATACCTTCGATTTGATATATAACATGACCATATTCGGTCAAAAATTAAATTTGACCCCACGGGCCACGCCCATTTTTGACCCCGGGGTCACCATTTTAACAACTTTGAAAGAGCAATGTACATCGATCATTCCTACCAAGTTTCGTCGAAATCCGGCTAGCGGTTCATGAGAAGAATATTTTTTAAGAATTTATGCTATTTTTAGACGGCGGCCATCTTGGATTACGTAATGACGTCATTTTAACAATTTTGTAATCCCCCTACCTAAGGACCATGACCATGAAGTTTGGAAGTTTGGTGACTATAGACCCAATGGTTACCGAGGAGAAGACATTTGAAAATGTTCACGGACGACGGACACATTGCGGTAACAATAGCTCACATGAGCTTCGCTCAGGTGAGCTAAAAATGCCACCAAATCCAGTGTTTGGACCAAATACTGGTAATTTTTGCCATTTAGGTCATTTTGTTCACTAACCTACCGTGATTTTCATGATTTTATGCGTCCGCCATTAATCCGCTCGTTAATATTGTTAAAATCATAATCAAGAGAAAAGTTTCAAGTTTTCCTTCACTGTGCCTCATTCATCTGCCTCCAACCATACGTCAATATTCAAGATGGCCGACTCATGTGTTGTTAAACGAGCTGACGAAAATTTTAATCTAACAACAATCTTATTTTGAAGGCAAGAAACATTGAAAGAAATGTTTATCATTCTATTGAACCAACAATTTAGCTCATAATTATGTTATGTTTGATAAAAACCGCTAGTTGATTAACTTGTTAATACCCGAAAACTAGACGCACTGCAGGGGACAGTTCTCGGACCCTGTTTGTTTCTACTGTACATCAATGACATAGCCAACAGTATTTCCTCAACAGTCCGTCTTTTCGCTGATGACTGTGTATTATATCGTCCAATTATCACTCCCGAAGATCAACGGTTACTGCAGGATGACCTGAATCGCTTAGTAGAGTGGAGTAACTCGTGGCAGATGGAATTTAATGTTAAACAAGAAATGAGGCAAAGCCACGAAGGCCAGGTTTTTTCGAAGCATAGACACTTGGATAACATAATTATACCCACTTTTTGTAGACTAGATTGCCCTGGCCTGCATGTCGTGCCTTGGGGCGAGGCATGGACACTAAAAAAATAGATATAGTAGATGGAAAAAACTTTAACCGGACACACGGACGGACGTATGCCAAAATGCCGACGATATTGCGCTTTCCGCAAGTGTGTGCAACAATGATGATAAACACCCATGTGAAGTATGAAGGTAATGGGTGAAGCAGTTGCAGAGATATAGTACACGAAAAAAACTTTAACAAAACAAGAAACGAGGCAAAGCCACGAAGGCCAGGTTTTTTCCAAGCATAGACACTTGGATAACATAATTATACCCACTTTTTGTAGACTAGATGGCCGTGGTCTGCATGTCGCGCCTTGGGGCGGGGAGAGGCATGGACACTAAAAAAATAGATATAGTAGATGGAAAAACTTTAACCAAAAAACTTTAACCTTTAACCAGACACACGGACGAACGGACGGACGTATGCCAAAATGCCGACGATATCGCGCTTTCCGCAAGCAGGTGTGACAATGATGATAAACAAACCCATGTGAAGTACAAGGTTGGGTGGAGCCCAGTTGCAGAGATAGTAACATAACAACAAAAAAAAATTCAAAGTAATTTGGATTGACATTGGATCGCGGCTCGAGCAGAGTTGCGACAAGTGAAAAAAAATTTAACCAAAAATTGTTTGAGTATTTCGTATGTGTGAAGCAGTCAGAGATATAGTACACAAAAAAACTTTAACAAAAAAATTCAAAGTAATTTGACCTTGACATTGGACAGATTTCGCGCTTTCCGACAAGAGGTGCACAGTGATGCAACTCCCATAGTGAAGTATTCAAAGGTATTGGGTTGACAAGCAGGTTGCTTTGAGAATATAGTACACGACGGGTAACATTCAAAAAAAAATTCAAAGTAATTTGACCTTGACATTGGGCACAGGATCGCGCTTTCCGCAAGCAGGTGCACAATGATGCTAAACACCCATGTGAAGTATCAAGGTATATGAAGCATTGCAGAGATATAGTACACGAAAAAACTTTAACATTCAAAGTAATTTGACCTTGACATTGGGCACAGGATCGCGTTTCCGCAAGCAGGTGCGACAATGATAAACACCCATGTGAAGTATCAAGGTATTGGATGAGCAGTTGCAGATAGTACACGAAAAAAAACTTTAACAAAAAAAAAAATTCAAAGTAATTTGACCTTGACATTGGGCACAGGATCGCGCTTTCCGCAAGCAGGTGCGACAATGATGATAAACACCCATGTGAAGTATCAAGGTATTGGATGAAGCAGTTGCAGAGATATAGTACACGAAAAAACTTTAACAAAAAAATTCAAAGTATTTGACCTTGACATTGGGCACAGGATCGCGCTTTCCGCAAGCAGGTGCGACAATGATGATAAACACCCATGTGAAGTATCAAGGTATTGGGTTGAAGCAGTTGCAGAGATATAGTACACAAAAAAAAACTTTAACAAAAAAAATTCAAAGTAATTTGACCTTGACATTGGGCACAGGATCGCGCTTTGCGCAAGCAGGTGCGACAATGATGATAAACACCCATGTGAAGTATCAAGGTATTGGGTGAAGCAGTTGCAGAGATATAGTACACGAAAAAAACTTTAACTAAAAAATTCAAAGTAATTTGACCTTGACATTGGGCACAGGATCGCGCTTTCCGCAAGCAGGTGCGACAATGATGATAAAACACCCATGTGAAGTATCAAGGTATTGGGTGAAGCAGTTGCAGAGTATAGTACACAAAAAAACTTTAACAAAAAAATTCAAAGTAATTTGACCTTGACATTGGGCACAGGGGCCGCACGGTTGGGGGTTAGAATAAAATATGGATGATGATAAACACCCATGTGAAGTTTCAAGGTAATGGGCGAAGCAGATTGCAGAGATATAGTACAACAAAAAAGTTTTAACCAAAAAACTCTAACCAGACGTACGTTAAAAAGTTAACGTTGAAAATGGCTAAGTCAATTACGTAGAAATAATAGGTGAAGGTAAAAAAATGGTCACATGTTGGATAGTTGTATGTGGTAGGCACCCCTTGGTTATGAAGCTGTGAAAGTTTGGTGGTCCTAGGTGGTACAGTACCAAAG
>CM055266.1:3052456-3175973 GCA_029237695.1 Conchocele bisecta
TCACTAAACTTTGCACACAGTCAGGGATATCATTCACAAATATAATGAATACAGGTCCTAGTACACTTCCCTGTGGAACTCCGCTGACAACATCTTTCCATGTGGAGTGCTCACCGTTGATTGCTACTTGCTGTCTTCTAGATGTGAGAAAGTCTGATATCCAGTCATGTATCTTTCCTTTTATACCATATGCTGATAGTTTCTGCAATAATCGTGGATGTGAAACTTTATCAAAAGCCTTTGCAAGATCTATGCTTGGGAGTTTCGTAAACCGCTTCACCAGTTTTCATAATATTTGTCCACAATGTGTGTCTAGGGATGGTGCATTGTTTTGACAAATTGAATTCAGCATCGTACGGGTTGACAGTATTTGGTACACTGGCTGTATAGAAAAAAATCCCTCCAACTCTGTGGGTGTTCCCCTAGACTGAAAATGAATGATTGATTATAGGCAGTTAAACACCAATAATCAATCGATCATTAATGAACCTAGACCGGGAAAAAAAAATGATATACAAAAATAAATCTGCAATTTCCAGAGCTCCAGATAAGATGTGTATTGGCGTATTTACGCACTTATTTTAGCAGAATACGCATTGATTATCGAAAGTGGGAGTACAAAATACTCGCAGCAATGTGAAAATATGCATTGATTTCCAAATTGAGTAGTGAAAATGCTGTAATAAAGTTGAAAATTTACTGCTTTTTGCTGCTCAAATAAGTGAATTTTTAAATTTGTTTTATTTGTTATCATTTGTTCCTATTAAATAAATAATACATTTGTAAAAGTGAAATACGCATTGAATTTGAAATCTGGGGGTATAATGCTCTTTAGATACAAAAGTTATTTGGAGCTCTGAATTTCTACACGATTGCTTGACCCACACCACAGTACGTTTTAGGCCTTGCTATCATTACAGTGGAGGGCTAGGGGGATTTAGTATGATGTAGGGCACTGTTGAATGATTAACCTTTTCAACACTACAGACCTCTATAGCGGCGTTTGCAAACAGTGTAGATCCAGATGAGCCGGCTCATCATGAGCCGTCTCATCGGGATCTGCACTTTTTGCAAGTAATTTTCATATTTTTTAAGAAAAGAAACACACCTTTTTCATAAATGCACTAGTCTGAAAATCATTTTGTGCCGATTGGATTGGTCGGAACATTAACATATCAAAATCCATTCCAGTTGAAAGGGTTAATTTTGTGTGAATTAGGTTGCCCAAAGTGCCTGCATGTATGTATGTATGTATGTATGTATAATCATATATTCATCCAAAATGGCCCATTGTGAAATGTTGTGAATGTTTGGTTACTATATGCAAATAATTCAATGCACAGCAGGCATATACAGATGACGGTATCGCAATACTGATGGTATTACCAGCAACTGACAGTCAGTGGATCCTCTCCAGATTGGACCAGTATTGCTCGGGTTTCACTGTACTTATGAGTGTCTGTATTTGTCTCCATTCGCTGCGACTGGAGAACTGGGGCTTCTGGTTCAAATGATGAGTGTAAATCCAGATCAGCATGCGCATCCGCGCAGTCTTATCAGGATCTACACTGTTTGCCATTCGATCAATGAAACACCGGTCATGCTTGTAATTAATACTATAGGTCGGCGTCGGGTTACAGGAGTGTGCTACATAATCAAGAGCTACACTGGTCACAAATCCCATAAGCCACATTTCTCCAGTCACGGCGACAATTACTGATGGGCCATTTTGTGTCACATATGCCCGCCGCTGGTGGTCCGTATGCCATGTACAATGTAAGTACATGGATGGAAGTGTATAAATGTATTCTTGAATACATTCTTCACGAACCAAATATGTTTTCCTTCTTATGACTTCAAAGCCCCATCTACAATGTGGTGGTAGCCAGGATTAGCGGACATGTTGAAATGGGAAAGGGTTTAACGTCCCAGCAACAGCTAGTCATATAGAGACGGGAGGGGGCATATTGATTTACTCTTGAAGTACAGGTGGGAGCACGCGATGGGTAATTTAACGATCGGGGTTCATCTTTACCAGAATTCCGGCTGGAGATCTGGTTCGGCCCTCGCATACATCTTTGGCATTTTGTATGTGACAGTTGAATCTGGTTATACCCCTTATGTGAGTATTACGATATTCGTAATCCTATTTTAGGGGAAGGGTGCCAAGTGACTGCTGTGTCATGGACCTGGCACCAGGTCGGGCTATTCTAATTTCAGGGCTGAATATATGTTTTCTCTGTAAATATTCCGTTCTGATTTTGGGACCCCCCCCCCCCCCCCACCCCCCCCCCCCCCCCATGCAGCAGGTTAAAATGGGATCGAACCCGTTTACCCGGCCTTACGTGACCTTAGCTGTTGATAGGCCGTTAAACACCAATGAACAAACAAACGTACGTGCATCCGGTCGTCCGTGGTCATTTACGTGGAAAAGTTTGTTTGAATGTCCCCATGCCATACCTTCAGTTTTACTAATGGATTACTTTGACATTCACACACTTCATACATGTGGAGTTAGGCGACATAATCACATGATGTGAGCAACTCGGCGGAGACAGGTGAATGGTAAATTAATAATGGGATTCATCCTTACAGTACATGTAATCCCGATATCCTTGATTTGGCCCTCGGGTACATTTTATTTATGTCGCGCCCGCTTGCGAACAGCGCGATATAGTCGGTACATTGGCGTACGTGCGTTCGAGTTAAAGTTTGTTGTTATACTTATCAAAGCCTCGTCATGATCCATATTGTCATTCTACGCCCCACCCGCGCGGCTCCTGTGCCCAGTGTCAAATTAATTTGAAAGTTACCATGAAGTTTTTTGGGATTTAGGTTAAATTTTTCAAGAACACTATCTCTGAAACCGCTTCGCCTATTCACTCGAAACTTCACATGGGTGTTTATCATGATCCATATTTGCATTATACGCCCCACCCGTGCGGCCCCTGTGCCCAAGGTCATGGGTTACAGGTGGGAGCATGCGATGGGTAATCTAACGATCGGGATTCGTCCTTACCGGTATCCCGAACGGAGACCTGGTTTGGCCCTCAGGTACGACTTTGTAAGTGTTGTATGTGAGGGTTTGATGTTGATAGGCCGTTAAACACCAATAAATAAAATTAATTTATTCAAATAAATTTACCTTAAGTAAAGTATTTTTGGATTTTGGTTACAGTTTTCAAGAACACTCTTATCTCTGAAACCGCTTCATTCATTCACCCGAAACTTCACATGTGTCTTTATCATCATCTATATTTTAATTTTATGCCGAACCCGTGCGGCGTTCGTCGACTGAGCAGTGCGAGGGAGTTGGCTAGGGGGTCCGGGGGCATGCCCCCCCCCCCCGTAATTTTTTTGAATTGAAGCAATTTCCTGCATTCTACGCTCCATATTTCGTAAAAGAAAGAAAAAAATCGGAATTTCTGAAGGGGGGGGGGGGCACCCCGGCCCCCCCCCCCCCTGAATCCGCTACTGGTCCGTCCTTCCGTCCGTCATCAACATTGTTAAGTAGTAAAACTTTTAAACCGTACTAGCTACAGACTTGAAATCTGGTATGTAGCTTCTTATGATGAGTAGATACGCAAAGTTTATTTCGATTTTTTATTCGACCCCCCGGTCATGGATTATATCCCCCTTTTCGACTTAGAATTTGGCAATTTTGTCTTGTGACTCGTAAACCTTTTAAACCGTAATAGCTACAGACCTAAAGCTTGGTATGTAGCTTCCTTATGATGAGTAGATGCGTAAAGTTTCCATTTCCATTTTTGATTCGACCTTGAGGTCATGGATTATCTCCCCCTTTTCAACATAGAATTTGGCAAGTTTGCCTTGTAACTCGTAAAACGTTTAAACCGTAATAACTACAGACCTGAAACTTGGTATGTTGCTTCCTTAGGATGAGTAGATGCGCAAAGTTTATTTCGATTTTTGATTCGACCCCCGGGTCGTGGATTATCTGGCCTTTTGGACTTTTGCCTCATTTATTATCAAAGCGATATGTGGGGCATCCGTATTCTATGAACACATTTTCTAATTTGGATTTTGGTTACAGTTTTTAAGAACACTATATCTCTGAAACCGCTTCGCCAATTCACTCGAAACTTCTGTGTGTTTATCATCCATATTTTCATTCTAGCTTACCTGTGTCAAGAGGTTTGAAAAATCACCTGTATGATAAGAGCAATTTCCTGGTATAGTAACTCTTTAATCACTATGGGCCGTGTGTTGTCTGGACCTGCAGCTTACATATTCCATTGGTAGAAATGTGTATACATGTATGTCAGTGGCGGATTCAGGGAGGGGACCAGGGCAGCGCGCCCCTGCCCCTTTCAGGATTCCAGATAGGCCAATTTCCCTAACATAGCTGTGTGTTATGTCAGTTAATGGAACATGTCATCGCCTCCAGTCTCACAAAACATTTCACTAGACATAATATTTGACATAATTGAGCTAATAGATCAGGAACTATATCCCGTAACCTATCACAAGGCAAGCAGTCCGACATCATTTTACCCCCCCCCCCCCCCCCCCCCCCCACCCCCACAACGAGTTGTGGGGCGGGGGTATACTGGAGTAAGGTTGTCCGTCCGTCCGTGCGTCCGTCCGTCACTAAACATAACATCAGAGAAATATGTTATACCTTCTATTTCCTTCATCTATATTTCACACATGCATTCCTGTAAGGCTCTACTACCATGCTGTGCCAAATCCACGACCGTCCAACCCACGCTGATCCCAAGGTCAAGGTCAAATACTTAGTCAAATATATAGTCTCTTTACAAATCTTAACATCAAAGAAATATTGTTATAACTTCTATTCCCTTCATCTAAAATGGTTAATATACTGACACCATAAAGAAACGCAACAGAGGATTGGTTGCAATATTTGTTCAACACATTGCGACTTCTTGCAAGGAATTTGCAATTTAATGACAATATGTCTGCTATCAGTTAGACGCAAAGACAATGATAACGAGCTGTCAAAAGCAAGTATAACGACGCTGACCTTGGCACAGGGGTATTCCGGAATTATGTCAAAATTGGCAGCACTCGGTACCGAATATGTCCCGATCTGCATCAAGTCCAGCACGTTCGCGTCTCGTCACCGAGCTAATCAGACTGTTTACCTTAGCGATAGGAATGTTCTGCCATTCTTCAATCAACGCCTGACGTAGCTGCTGATGGTTTGACGGTGAATGTTGACGTCGCCTTAAACGTCTGTCTAGAATAGAATAATGTTCTCAATTGGGGACAAATCGGGGTTGTAAGGTGGCCAATTCATCACGTCAATGTTGTTTGTGTG
This sequence comes from Conchocele bisecta, assembly GCA_029237695.1. Classification (NCBI taxonomy): domain Eukaryota; kingdom Metazoa; phylum Mollusca; class Bivalvia; order Lucinida; family Thyasiridae; genus Conchocele; species Conchocele bisecta. The sequence goes on from CM055266.1 coordinate 3,057,762, forward strand.
TAGCAAGTCCATACTTAGCCTAGTCACGTGAGCGCGTGCATTGTCTTGTTGCAAGATTGCGTAATTATCACGCACAAAAGGCACCACGACCGGTTGCAAAACATTGTCACAATACCTTTGAGCTGTTAAAGTCCCATCAATGACAACAATTAAGCGGTGTCTTCCTGTCATGGGAGATGCTACCCCACACCATAACACCACCTCCACCGAACCGATCACATTCTACCACGCAGTTATTCGAGTAGCATTCGCCCTTTCGTCGGAACACACGTTGTCGACGGTCAGACCTGTCCTGGGTGGACGGTCAAGCCAAGTACCTGGGTGTCGATATTAGCTCTGACCTTATGCCCTGTTCTCACCGCCGAGCTGAGAACCTCGATCTCCCCGACCGGCCAAATTCCGCGACCAAGCTCGACCAGGTGTTTGGTCGGGGGTCTACACGAATGAAGGAGACCTCTGCCAGACCTGTAGTGGACCACACTAGATCAACTAAAGACCCTTCTAGACCACTTCAAGACCACTTGCCGACACACATCCAGACCTCTACCCGACTTATACCCGACCATGTACTATCAGGCACGATCGCAGCACGATAGCAGCAGATTAGGTATACAATTGTAGTATTTTGTTCGGTATTCAATTGACCAAAGACTATCGAAGAAGAGATTGGGTGCGGTCTGCAAATTATCGAGTTGATCGAGTAAATGCATCTGATTGGGTCGTACAAGATCGAGTACAGGTCGTGTACAGGTCTAGTTGATCGAGAGAGATCGGTAAATATATGTGACTATATATATATATATATATATATATATATATGTCTTCCCTAGATGTCTTCCCGATGGACTAGACCTTGTATACGAGTATACATACACGAGTTTACCAGAGCGCTACAAGATGTATTTCAGACCGCTTCCAGACCGTCTGGCTTCTCGAGCACACGGAGTTGTTTGACATGTCAAAAAACATCGTGTTGAAACCCCGACCAATGTAGACCGCTGCAGACCGGGCGGGACCCCCCTGCAGACCGAGGGAGATCATTTCACGACCGCATGATCGCATGATCGAGTTTGATCGAGGTACTCAGATCGGCGGTGAGAACGGGCCACAATTATATAACATGGAACAACCATATAACCAGAATTTGCAATAAAAGCAACAGCACACTTGGGTTCCTGAGACGAAATATTAAGACAAAACATCAAAGCATTCGGGAAACTGCACACGGTTGCATCAAAGCATTCGGGAAACTGCATGACTTGGTTGGCGCATAGACATGGAATATATGTATTCTATGTCTATGGTTCGCGGACAGGCTTGCAGATGCGCGTCTGATAATGTGCTACAAAATGTCAATAACATATATAGTCGCTATTCCACTCCCATCGTACCTCAGGCATCCCACGAGAATAACCAGGCACATGCACCCATTGACCTACATACATATTAACCCATATACATTCCAGCTACTACCAGTACTCGTTCTTTCCATTTGTGCAGTGGAACAGTCGTCTTCCGTGCACTCGGTTGTCGTGCAGTCTTACTGGCATTCTTTACCATCTCTCGATCGTCACTCTAGGCAGGCAGGCAGGCAGGCAGTGGCAGGCAGGCAGGCAGTGGCAAGCAGGCAGGCAGGCAGGCAGGCAGTGGCAGGCAGGCAGGCAGACAGGCAGGGCAGTGGCAGGCAGCAGGCAGTGGCAGGCAGGCAGTGGCAGGCAGGCAGGCAGCAGTGGCAGGCAGGCAGGCAGGCAGGCAGTGGCAGGCAGGCAGGTAGTGGCAGGCAGATAGTGGCAGGCAGGTAGCTATAGGTAGAGGTAGGCAGGTAGGTAGGTAGGTAGGTAGTGGCAGGTATGTAGTGGCAGGTAGGTAGTGGTAGGTAGGTAGCTAGGTAGAGGTAGGTAGGTAGGTAGGTAGGTAGGTAGGTAGTGGCAGGTAAGTAGGTAGGTAGGTTTGCCGATTTTCTGATCTTTTTAGCAAACGATATAGAACTATAGTCTGTTTCACGAAACCTGCCCAAATTGTACGGCTATATAGACAATTCAAACACAAGATTTCTTTTGATAATATTAAATTAAAGGAAAAATTAAGAATGAGCATTCTTTTTATTTCGTGAAATTCGGTCAAATATTGATTTTATTACGAAATATTTATTTGTCTATGGGAATTTAACATGGGGGGAAAAGTGGTAAGGAAGTGTGGGAGGAGTCAAAAAACGAAAAAAAATGGAAATTGACTCCGAAACCTGACTATATAGCTTGGATATGATCTAACTAAGAAAACAAAAGTTAAATTTTAAAAATCGATCCTGTATTTCTAAAATTTCCCCATGTTAAATCCCCACAGACATCTTCACTCCGTGAAACAGACAGTAATGTAACTAATTTTCTATCTCAGTAATTCTGTTAATACAATCCTATTTATATTACATTCATTTAATTAAGATACAGTGTTATTTATAACCTGGGTCCCAAGAATGTAGGCGTATTCTTGTGATCCAGTTAGAACGAAGTCCTAATTAACTGAAGGTAGCGAAACATCTAGCCGCGAAAGTGCAGGGTAATGAAACCTCCGTCATCCGCCATATTGTTGTTGTTGTGGTAGTAGAGCTCCGTCGTTTTCTTTTCGACGAACCGTCTCGAAGGACGTAGATAGGGTTTGTTAGTCTTTCTTATTTGTGGTAAGTCAATAGTCTATATAGGTATTTACAGGTATCCGTTGGAAAACTGGAATAGTACCATAGAGGCGACTTAGCAACGATCGCCAAGACCCTGTTGCCCTTCCATAGCGGTAAGTAGTCGAACCCGTTTATGATGGAGATGATGGATGAGAATTCTGCTCGCACGTTCCATGTTATCTAGGTCTGTTGGGCTGGTGATGCTCCATGATGGATCTAAAATAAGTTTGGTTAATGTCACTGGATTGTTTATATCAATGCCATATGGTTTTATGATATCTTCGGTTCTGCGGAGGTAGTCTTCTCGCTCAGGTTGAAAGGACGTACACCCGGTCAGGAAGTGTTGTCTCGTCTCTGGCTCACTCTCGCAGAGTTTACACACCGGATTCACTTTGTATTGGTTGAAGACCGCTCGGTTTCCTTGAAGATTGTAGATTGAAGATTGTAGGTACCCGTCAGGAGTCTGCATTTCAGTTGGGCCATTCTGCTGTCGTGTATATTGTCACGTACAGTGCTCCATATTGGATGGGGTCTACCCACCCGCAGAATCTCTGGGCTGATATATTTCAAGGAAGATTTTGAAGCGGTTGCGGTTTCACTAAACAGCGAAAGGAACCTTCCTTTCGCGAAAGGAAGATTGTTCTACGAAAGGAAGGTTTTAATGCAGTAAATTCGGTATTAGTTCCTCTTAGATAATACTTACAAGTTGAATTTAATTACAATTTATATGTTTATCTCAAATTTGATATAACATTTATATATTTGGTGTTACATAGAGAGTTTAACCGGTTACATAGATATATAACGTTCCTTTCGCAAAAGGAACACTGCTCTGCGAAAGGAACATTTTAACGCAGTTTAAATCAATAATTACAAGTTCACCTAAACTAATGAATACTTTACAAGTTAAATTTAATTATACCCACTTATTGAAATGTCCCAAGTGTCCGCCCGTCTTTCCATGTCTCCGTCACATTTCTTGTAGGTTCCCTTCGCGAGAGAGGAAGATGTTACGAAAGGAAGGTTTTAATGTGGTTACACAAAACACCCAAATACACCCAAATATAGTCTATATATGTATAAATAGGCCACAAATATACCATAGATAGTATCAGTTGGTAGTGTCAAGCATATATTGATATAAAATATTGCATATAATACATATATATTTAAAAAATCGGTTTAATTTAACCATTATTTAAATTAATGCAAACTGAAGCCCCCAAATACAAGCTATATACATATAAATATACTACAAATACACCAAGGATACTGTCAATAGGTATTGTAAAGAATATATCAAGACAAAGTACAGTATGTAATTGACATATATTGTGAAGAAAAAAAATAAAAAGTTAAATTAGTAAAATTTCGCCATATTTTATATTTATGCTATACTGAATCACACAGTTGTATTGGAAATACACACAAGTATAGTTGACAAACTACAAACAAATGTCACAAATACACCTGCAGTGTATGCTCTCCTTATGTTATCAGACTATCTGGCGTGTCAGTGTATACCCCTCTCTATATGTATTTCTTCCCATTTTTAATATTTGTATATATTGTAATATTTGTATATTATGCTAAATGCTCCCTCCCGTAAGTACATCCTCAGCAGGATGTTGCATGTGTGTACATCTCATTACACGTTATGAATTTATAATATATCCTTGTGTATCAGTGTATGCCCTGGTCCATGTCCCTTCCGCTTTTTGGAGAGATGCATGTACCTTCCCGGCCTTTTGGAGATACAATGTACGGGTGGTATATAATTGACATAATTATATTGTGAAAACTTGTATACATAGAAAATTAAAATGAACAGGCAGTTGCAACCGGCGTAGGTTCTGGTCACAATCATCACTTTTCATTATATTTTCTGCTTTTCACTATGCTCGGTGAAATATTACGCCGGTTGCAACTGATTGAGACGATTCTAAAGCACTCCCAACTTGCCAAGACGATTCCAATTTTGGTGAATAAATAAGAAACAATTGGTCAAATGACGCCCCTTAACTGGAGCTCTGATGGCCGGTCATACATTGTACATGATTCTCCCTCTTTCATCTGGATCTACTGTACATAACATATACCCTGATCATATTGTATGTAGACCAGGACATGACTGCACATAACATCTACCCTGATCATATTGTATGTATATTAGTTGACAGTGTAGACCAGGACATGACTGCACATAACATGTACCCTGATCATATTGTATGCATATTAGTTGACAGTGTAGGCCAGGACATGACCTACCTAACATATACCCTGATCACATTGTATGTATATTAGTTGACAGTATCGCGCTTTCGTGACTGGACACACTCGATTAGCGACCGTGGTCAGTTACGTAAGTTCAGATACTTGACGCCACGGGATGCCACATTCTCTCTCCTGGAGCATATATCACAATTCGAGCATAGTCAATAGTAGCTTGATATTAGGTGTATATTTCCAATACACTACAGCAATTGTAAAGGTTGGACGTCATATGCCATCGCGATATATTTCCGATACCAGAAATGCCTATAGTATATGCGATTAAATATGTAAATGTCATAGAAAATAGCAGATAAAAAGCAGATAACAATTCGATACTATGAAAATGACATTAAGATCAAATTTCATACATATTGATTCCGGGTCAAAACGTGGTTATGCGTGATTACTTAACTAAGATTTAGCAATTGCAACCTTGAAAAACCTTGCAACCCTAACCCCCTTAATTGGTTAAGCGTGATTAATTAAGTGACGGCAAATAAACTTTAGTTAGTAATTCACCTTCAAACAGTCAATTGAGACGTGATATAAACTAATTCAGTTTAGACAGTAAATTGAAGTCAATTAAAGATGAGTGTGTAAGTTTATATTGTATTACGTGAATATTTCTTTACACATATATGTGTTGTTTCGTAATAAGCAACTTCTTGAAATCATATGATTGACACAGCAAATATGATCTGGGTCTAGACTGTTAAAAAGAAAATCGGTAACGTCTTTTACGATGTTCATCATACTTAAGTTACTTACTACTACATGTATGTATTAACCCTTACAAGCGGTATATATATTCTGAAAAACATGTTTTCACAGAATATGAAAATCGTCTCCAATGGAAAAGATTTTTTTTTTCATGTGCTGCCAAAAATGTGTTTTGGTAAGAATTAATGAAATAAAGAACAGCTAGGTGAGACATTTTAACTAAGCGTGAAAAGGGTTAATATGAACAAGTCAATCAGTTAATAGAAAATAAAATTGTTCTGTTCTGTAAACAGCAAACAATTTACTTAAAATAGTCAAATAAAAACATGTTCATTGTTATGTAAACTATTTACTTAAAATAGACAAATAAAAACATGTACATGAAATTTAAACCGCGTTCTTTTTATTTCATATTATCATAAATTACGGTAGATTGGAACGCGCCTGGTGGCAGCTAATTAATGCAGTTTGTTCAGTCAACTGTGAATATCCGGTGGACAGGGGGGCTGATTAAGACTATTAATAGATAAGATCCTGTGACAAAATCCTGTGAAAACCATCGTTATGTCAATTCCTTCACCACCATTTCATTCAAAATAACGAAACGTAGACCCTGCTCATTTATGATTTAAACATATAGTGTAAAATATGCTATATTCATGTAAATTGTGCGATTCATTTTCAACCAATGTATATCCTGCATGACCATTTAATTTTCCAATATAAACAGCATGTCCATAAACATAATTTGAGTATAATGAATTATGCAATATGACAAGCATAGTCCCTGATCATTTTGTCCGGATACCACCACACGTGTTTCATTACGACGGCTGAGTTATACCGTAATTGGAGCAACAAGACGATTATGAATTATGCAAGACGATAGAATCCAATTAGCCTATATACTGTTTGAACGGGCACAATTGTGTACTACACGTCCATTCTGATCAAGGACTACACTGTTTCTTGTTCCGTAATTTGAGTAACATTAATTAGTGTAGCAGGAAATACAAAGTATCTCAGAAATACTGACGCCCTGGCCGAGGATCGAACCCGGGTCGTCAGCGTGGCAGTCCGACAGTGTAATTAAATTACCTCTCGGCCACGGTCTTGTCTTATTTTGTAAAAACACCTACAATTAATACGTGGCATGTCTTATGGTGTATCAACGAATGCTATTTGTTGTTGAGAATTTGATTATACAAAAGAAACGAGCTATTTCGATTCCACTTCCTGGGAGAGCCAGAGTGGGGAATGCGATAACAGTATTTGTATATAAACGTGTATGACTAAAATCTAAAACTAAAAGCAGGGATAATGACTCGACAGTCAGTAATACTTTGTATTATATAATACGATTACAAGACAGTAAATTGTCATTCGTTACAAGCACCATTTGCTATTATATAAAATATGTAGTTTCCGTTACGGTTTACACGCCGATAGAATGTGCTAGGTATGGTACCTGTAATTTAGGAGTACATATTGCGCGTCAGTTTATGTGTGATCGTGGTTATACTGGGCGATTGAAGTGTGATATATTGGATCCCAGTGTTTTTGCGTGGAGCCTATCATGAAAACCGTGAACAATGATTTTATTTCGTTATTTAAAATTTAATATGTGATGATAGATATATTACTTATTATTATTATTATACAGTTACTACTTGAACGTGTTTACATGTGGGCCACCGGCTGACAAAATAAACCACACAGCTTTTAACAATTAGATAAATAATTCGTCCAGCACCATACTATGATAGGGATTTAACCTTGAATATCTGAAAGACGAACATCGTATTTTCTGATCAGACTACGCAGGGGCATATTATGAGACAACTGATGTGATATTGTTCTGTCTAATTCCCGGCTGTCGGATTTTTTTTCCAACAATTTTATTTTTCTCACATTCTATGCATAATTATTTCATGCCCCGATGATAATTATCAAGAACGGCAGCCGGTGACTACATTTGAAATTGAAATGTAATTATGTCACACCTGCCAGATTGAATGGAATTAGCGGTTGACATTTTGAGATGAGCTACCCAATCACCCATGGCAAACAATCCATTCTGCCTTCTGCCATTGGATGATAACACTTTTCGTCTCTTGTTTTTGTCAGACCGGGTCTAATCATAATTAGTAGATAACAATGTTTGACAGTTGTATCAATAGAGGTCCGGTTTCCACCTGTTCGTAGGAGAACCCGCCCCCCGCCCCCCCCCCACCACGAAATGGCAAATAAATGCCATTTTCAAAAATATATCTTCTTCTTTTTTTCTTCAAATTCTTTTTCGCACCGAACGACAGTCAGATTTGTTTTGCATCTCGGCATTCGGTCAACTTATCATTGTTTATCCATCCATTAATGTCCGGATACCTGGAAAATGACATTATTGCCACTGGTCTTATATATATACTTACCACAACTGTTGTCATTTTCTTATTATGACGCCACCACCATAATCATAGTCTATACGGTTTGTTGTACTGGATATTGCAGGTATATATGGTCCTATAATCAGTGTCTATACTGTTTCCCCGTAATGGATCTTGCCGGAACACATAAGTATAATCAGACCCTATATACGGTTTGCCGTAACGCTTTGCCGTACTGGATATTGCAGGTACATATGGTCATATACTCATAGTGTATACTCTTTTCCGTACTGGATATTGCAGAAACACGGTCCTATAATCATAGTCTATACGGTTTGCCGTACTGGATATTGCAGGTACATATGGTACTATAATCATAGTCTATACAGTTTGCCGTACTGGATATTGCAGGTACATATGGTCATATAATCAGTCTATACTCTTTTCCGTACTGAATATCGCAGATACACGGTCCTATAATCAGAGTCTATACGGTTTGCCGTACTGTATATTGCAGAAACACGGTCCTATAATCATAGTCTATACGGTTTGCCGTACTGGATATTGCAGGTACATATGGTCCTATAATCATAGTACAGTCGAACCTCCACGAACGGCCACCTCTCTACAACAGCCACCTCTATTTAACAGCCAAAATTCTAAGAGCCACTGTTATGAATTATCAGAGCTACAGTTAGTGTGCGTAATTTGATCAATTTTGTTACTTCTTCACTAAAACTGGCAAATTGGGAGAGCGTTAGAATCGTCTCATTGAGCACTCCCGACTTGCCAGTTTTGGTGAAGAAATAAAAAAAAAGTTTATAAAATTACGCACCTTAGCTGTAGCTCTGATATTTACTATATGATTTACCTCTCTTCAACAGCGACCTCTCTACAACAGCCAGTTCTCAGTCTTCCCATGGATGGCTGTTGTAGAGAGGTTGCACTGTATATACAGTTTGCCGTACTGGATATTGCAGGTACATATGGTCCTATAATCATAGTCTATACAGTTTTCCGTACCGGATATTGCAGGTATACATGGTCCTATAACCATAGTCTATATATACTGATTGCCGTACTGGATATTGCAGGTGCATATATGGTCCTATAATCAGTATATACTGTTTGCCGTACTTGATATTGCAGGGACATAACTATTTGTGACATAATTTGGGACTTTACCGGAAAACACATTTGTATTCCATTCGACGGATTATTCGCCAAAGTATTGATTGTATTTAATATTTAATATACTTGTATTTAAATAAAATATTGAAATAACGGTATGTTTGTTGTAAAGTAGTAGAATCTAGCGGGGCCGGTTTCCTCTGTTTCCACCTCCTTCCTTTCCCCCCATTCTTGGGAGACGACATGCAAGGGCATCGAGCCAGTGCCGTCGTTAAATATAAGAATTTAATATTATGTCGGTGCCCACACAATATCTGGTACGGAAAACAGTATAGACTCTGATTGGTAATATCTGGGAAAACACATATCGAAAAAAACAGTCTTCCTTCCTAGAAATTGGGTGGTGGTTGGGAGCAGCGAATGGTAGTTTAACGATCGGTATTCATCCTTTCCGGAATGCCGACTTACATGGTTTGGCCCTCATTTACATGCCCCCTGTACTTGAGAGCTAAAACATGTTATGCTCCATTAAGAAGTAATAAGCTTAAAGCTAATCCTATTACTTTGGGGCAGAGCTAATTAAGTGACTGTGGTGCGGCATGGACCTGGCACCAGGTCAGGATATTCTGATTTCAGGACTGAATATATAGTTCTGTAAATATTGAGTTCTGATTTTGGAATTTCTCTCATTGTGGACAGGTTGAATACGGGATAATCCATCCCGTTGGCCCGGCCTTAAATGACCCTGGCAGATGATAGGCCGTTAAACACCAATAATCAATCAATCCTTCCTAGAAAGGAATGTTCCTTTGAATGCTGTCCAACATAATATCAAATTATACATAAACCTATTAAATACAACGACTTAATTAATAGATTTAACTTATAAGTATAAGTTTTAGCTAAACTATTGATTTGAACAGCATTAAAACCTTCCTTTCGTAGAACAATCGTCATTTTGCGACGATCTTTTCCTTGCATATACATCGAATACCGTACACTACTGTGGGATAACCGTTGTAGGATGTATTTGCGGTGCATTGGTGCATTTGGACTATATTTGGGGGGGGGGGGGTCCGATTTGGGTGTAATTTTGGTGGTGTTTCGTAACACCCAGAAAAAGCTTCCTTCCCCGACAATTCCTTCCCAAAAAGGATCACGCATTCCCCAAAAGGAATATGTTTTATAAAAATATAAAATGATGTCTAATGCATTATAATGAAAAATGAATTAACATAATATAATAATAATATAAAAAAAAACATTTAACTTGGAGGAAAAAAAACATTCGTATCGCAGAAACAAAATTGTTCCTTTCGCAAAAGGAATGCTCCTTCTGAGAAGTGAACGTTCTGTCCTTCATCCAACACCAAACATATAAATTTTACATACACACAATCAAATTATACATAAACATATGCAATACACTGATTTAAATGTAAGCATTAGTTTAGTTGAACTAAAATTGATTTAAACTACATCAAAACATTCCTTTCGTAGAACAATCTTCCTTTCGCGAAGTTCCTTTCGCGAAAGGAAGATTGTTCTACGAAATGAAGGTTTTAAACCCGTTTTAAACATATAAATTTTACATCCCATAATATCAAATCATACATAAACATATGAAATACACTTATTTAACTGTAAGCATTAGTTTAGTTTAACTAAAATTGATTTAAACTACATCAAAACATTCCTTTCGTAGAACAATCTTCCTTTCGCGAAGTTCCTTTCGCGAAAGGAAGATTGTTCTACGAAATGAAGGTTTTAAACCCGTTTTAAACATATAAATTTTACATCCCATAATATCAAATCATACATAAACATATGAAATACACTTATTTAAATGTAAGCATTAGTTTAGTTTAACTAAAATTGATTTAAACTACATCAAAACCTTCCTTTCGTAGAAAATCTTCCTTTCGCGAAAGGAAGGTTCCTTTCGCTGTTTAGTCAAACCCCCATGATTGCAACTTTTCTTTTTCGCCGAAAAGTGTGAAATAATTAAATACGAAATTGATATATTCTAATGAAATCCTTTGATGCCGAAAACAAGTATTGTGTATTACATTACTAACTGTTTATTTCAACCAAATATGGCTAACTCTATTGTCAGAAAACATGAAAAAGTCTATAAATATCACGGACAATTTCGGCGATTTCGTACCTACGTAGTTTCGTCCTTTTGCAACTTTTTCCAATCGATGTTAACGTAACCCGATTTTTATGATAATTCAGTTTGGTATTAACTAAATATACATAATGTATGCACATCCAAGTTCATAAACGATATTTATGTACACAGTTAAATAGGTTCAAATGGGTGGTAACATAAATTTTTGTTTATGCTTTTGAGATGAATTTATTTTTATTTTCAAATTCTACATTTGCTTCCCAGCCCCCCTGGAGGGAGAACTGACTTCTCCCTAAATTTTTGGCCTAGATTGAACCCTGTAAAGTATAAATTACTTCACTATATATGTGTAATTTGAGCATCATACGTATAAAAAACACCATTATTTGACTTACCTTCAAATGCACATTTAGAAATACTACTACATCATATCTCTTATGTAGTGCAATGTAATGAAATGTAATTAGAGTTATGTACTCAGAACAAAGTTGAGCTGCAAAAAGCAAACAGTGTTGTTTTCTTTTTGCAGCTCAAACAAGCGAGTTTTTAAATTTGTTTTATCATTTGTTCCCTATTTAATACGGAAGAAAATAAATAATACATATGCAAAAGTGAAATACGCACTCAATTTGAAATATACAGGTATAATACTCTTTAGATACAGAACTTATCTGAAGCCCTGACTGACTTCTTGTGGAGGCTGTATCCAGTGAAATCAGATGAAGATGACAGACAGTAATATAAACACCCAGACGATGGATAATTTGATCCAGTGCAAGTCAAAATCGTCAAACGGTAAGTGACTTAGTCAGAGCCCACATCTCATTTATTCCATCATGTGCGTCTGGCTTTCTTGTATGTGACAGTTGAATCTGGTTATACATGTACCCCTTATAAGAGTAATCGTACTGGCAATACTTTTAGGGGAAGGGGCTAAGTGACTGGTGTGGTATAGACCTGGCACTAGATCAGGTTATTCTAATTACATGGCTGAATATATATTTTTTCCGATGTAAATATTCTGTTCTGATTTTAGGATTTTCCTCCCAATACAGGATCAAACCCGTTGGCTCGGCCTTAAATCACTGTAGCTGTTAATAGGCTGTTAAACACCAACAAACAAAAACATTTATTCCATAGTAAAGTAGTCTATTAACTACTCACGCTAACCATTTCAACACTACAGCCCTCTATATAGGTGTTTTCAAACAGTGTAGATCCAGACGAGCAGTCGCGTTGCGAGCCGTCTCATCTGGATCTGCACCTTTTGCAAGTAATTTTCATATTTTTTAGATAAATGCGCTAGTCTGAAAATAATATTGTGATGATTGGGTTGGTCAGAAAGTTAACATATCAAAATCCATTCCAGTGATTTAAGGGTGAAAGGGAGTCCTGGGTTAATACTTGAGAGAAAAAATCTGCAAACTCAAAAATTCACCACTTTTGCACAGAATCACATTTGTTATTTATACAGTAATTATCCACTGGACGATAGGCAAGAGGGGATGTAGCGTTAGTCCATGTGCGTACATACATTGGTAACGCCATTTTCTTGTAAAGTGAACCACTTCCCGATTTTAATCACGTCCGACCACCCAAGGTCAAGGTCACTGAGGGCTTATAATGTTCACCTAGTTTGTAAGGGAAACATGTTAATTTAATTATCAAGGCTGCCAGCGAGGGGATTAGCTTAGTGATAACGATGCCCAGTAATAAAAAGTCAGCTCCGTCTGTTTTTGCAGATCAAACAAAGCCTGGAACATTTCATGTCGGACAAGTGTTGTCGAGGGTCCAAATTTCAGAAACTAAATTTAGTGTAAAATGCAAATTTTGTATGTTTTATATATATGTTTGACCCCTGTGCTGCATTTTCCAGGAGTCCAAATCAAATTTGTAGGATCAAAATGTCCCCAAAGGAACGCTGTTGAACACTGTTGAAAACCCTGTCGCATATAAAGTGTTAACCCTTGCAATGCTGAATTAAAGTTTGTCTGCTGTTTATTTATTTATTTATGAAAACCATGTTTGACAACACTTTAGAATCATTTCAAATGGAAATGATTCTAAAGTGTTGTCAAACCATGTTAGTATTGACAAAAGAAGACAAAACATAAATTGACAGCAGACGACAATTAACATTTCCCACATTCTAAGTTTTAACCAATCACTGGACCTGTTACCCTGGTTACAGTGACTCCGGTGGTTTCGGATCAGATCCCACGAAGGTTCCCTGGAGATGAGAACAACATAATGGACAATGGCAAGTTCCCGATACCCTGCGATCAAAATGACGTACCGGTATTATCATTGGAAGGAAAACGTGTGTTTATTAGTGATGCAGAAGGGTAAGTAGATAGTCGCTCTTAATTTTCGAGTTGTCACCCTTTGTATTTTCGGGTACTGATTTCTTGTCTGGAGCATAACTGGAATGCCCTTTGGAATATTTTTATAAAATTTACATATACATAGACCACAACTCGAAGGTGTGTCCCACGCAGTAATGAAAACTCTCGCCTCACTACTTTATTAGTCATTATCCTCTCACCGATAGGCAAGAGGGGATATAGCATTAGAACCGATTTTGATAATATTTGGCCACAATGTGTGTCTAGGGATGGTGCTTTGTTTTGCATACGACCCACGTCCGACCTCCCAAGGTCAATGTCACTGATGTTCACCTTGTTTGTAAGACAAAACTGTTAAAAGTTTTTTATGCCCCACCACAATAGTGGAAGGGGCATTTAGTGTTGCCCTTGTCCGTCACCAACCTTGTATGTAGCTTCCTTATAATGGGTAGATGCGCAGAAGCTTATTGCAATTTTATATTCGAAACCCCCCCCCCCCCCCCCCCCCCCCCCCCCCCCCCCCCCCCCCCGGATTATCCTACCCTTTTGGCAAATTTGTCTTGTGATTCATAAAACTTTTAAACCGTAATAGTTACTGACCTGAAACTCGGTATGTAGCTTCTTTATGATGAGTAGATGCGCAAAGTTTATTTCATTTATTTTACTAGACCCCCGGTCATGGATTATCTCCCCCCACGCCCCCCACCCCCCCCCCCCCCCCCCCACCCCCCCCCCCCCCCCTCCTTTTCAACTTTGTGTTTTTATGCCGAAAAAAAAAAGAATTTAACAAAAATATCACCTTTTTTTCTACATTTTTATATACAATTCTATATACTGTACAGAGTTTGTGTACACCACTCCTCTGAAATCGATATGAAACAATACACACGTCTTCTACACATATTGAAGATGTGCACCTTGGTGTTTTTATGCCGAAAAAATAACTTCTACATTTTTGCATCCAATTCTATATAATTTCTACTTTACACATCTCTACCTAAAATAGTATACCTGTTTATCGCAACAAGAGGAAGAAATAATGCTATAGATTTTCAAATTCTCATTAATGTTTCTTGCCTTAGTGACTGCTTCACATTTCTGCGTTTTCGCTGTCTGGCCCACCTTCGACGGGCATATTTTGTGACTTACGGCACTCTTCACTCTTGTTCGCCGTAGCAGCGGAGATGATTTGGGTCAGGGTGCCAACAACAACACCAATGCGATTGCCGGATCAGCCAAGGACACGTTGGGAAAGGAGAGTGAACCAACGAAATACAAGAGAGAGTGCTTTGGCAATGGCGGTAAGAAGAAATGCAACGAATACATTTGAGACACGCCATATTATTTTTTACCTACTGTCTGTTCCACATTTTTCTACCGACAAACTTTTGGCTGTTAAACACATTAAGTCTAAAAAATATTTAAATGTTGTAAGTAATTTTTCACCAATAACAAAGCAACCCTCCCCAAAATGTTTTGTTTGATGAAATTACATCAAATATTGATTTTATAGCGAAAAGAAGATTTTCCTATGGGAAAAATTTAACGGGGCAAAATGGAGGAGGATGACCAGGAGGGTAAAAAAAATAATGGAAAATGGCGCAGAAACCTGGCTAGATAGCTTGGAAATGATGTAACTAAGAAAATAAGTTAAAATTTACCTGAAATGTACCTGAAAACACAACCCTCTATTAAGAGGTCACCTCTGTTAAGCAGCCAGTTTTGTCACTTCCCTTGGGTTGTTGCTTAAGACAGGTTTGACTGTACGTTTATTTAGAACAAAACAAATTGACTCACACACCCCCCCAAACACCCCCCCAAACCACCCCCCCCAACTCTCCCACCACCAGAATAGAAATGATTATACCCAAGAAAAAATATTCATTATACCCCCCGCAACGAGTTGTGGGGGGGTATACTGGAGTCAGGTTGTCCGTCCGTCCGTCCGTCCGGATAAACTTAACATCAGGGAAATATTGTTATAACTTCTATTTCCTTCATCTAATATGCTTGATATTTCACACATGCATTCCTGTAAGGCTCTACTACCATGCTGTGCCAAATCCACGACCGTCCAACCCCCCCGCAGATCCTAAGGTCAAGGTCAATTACTTAGTCCGTAAACTTAACATCAGAGAAATATTGTTATAACTTCTATTTCCTTCATCTAAAAGGCTTAATATTTCACACATGCATTCCTGTAAGGCTCTACTACCATGCTGTGCCAAATCCACGACCGTCCAACCCCCGCAGATCCCAAGGTCAAGGTCACATACGTAGTCTCTTTACAAAACTTAACATCAGAGAAATATTGTTATAACTTCTATTTCCTTCATCTAAAATGCTTAATATTTCACACATGCATTCCTGTAAGGCTCTACTACCATGCTGTGCCAAATCCACGACCATCCAACCCCCGCTGATACCAAGGTCAAGGTCAAATACTTAGTCTCTTTACAAAACTTAACATCAGAGAAATATTGTTATAACTTCTATTTCCTTCATCTAAAAGGCTTAATATTTCACACATGCATTCCTGTAAGGCTCTACTACCATGCTGTGCAAAATCCATGACCGTCCAACCCCCGCTGATCCCAATGTCAAGGTCAAATACTCTTTACAAAACTTAACATCGGAGAAATAAGTTATAACTTCTATTTCCTTCATTGAAAATTCTTATTATTTCACTTGTTCATTCCTCTAAGGTTGTACTATCATGCTGTCACAAATCTACGAGTGTCCAACCCCCGCTGATCCCAAGGTCAAGGTCACATACTTAGTCTCTTTACAAAACTTAACATCAGAGAAATATGTTATAACTTCTATTTCTTTCATTGAAAATACTTAATATTTCATATGCTGTGACAAATCCCCGCTGATCTCGAGGTCAACGTCACATACATACCGTATAACCTCGGCTTAACGCCCCCTCCTAATAAACCCCCCCCCCCCCCCCCCCCCACCCCCCCCCCCCCCCAAATAATTTTTTTTTTTTTTTACCAGTGACCGCCAATTTCAAACACAAATAATCCTTAAATCCTTATTTGTGTTTGAAATTGACGGTCCTTGGTAATTTTCTTTTTTTTTTCTTTTTTACTGGCTAATAAACGCCCCCCCCCCCCCCAACCCCCCCCCAATGACCGCCAATTTCTTTAAACACAAATAATGCTTAAATCTTTATTTGTGTTTGAAATTGGCGGTTCTTGGTAAAAAAATCTTTTTTATTTTTGTTGTTACTGGCTAATAAACGCCCCCCCCCCCCCCCCCCCCCTTTTGTAAAAATGTAACGCCTCCGGGGGCGTTAATTCGAGGTTATACGGTAGTCTCTTTACAAAACTTAACATCAGAGAAATCGGTTATAACTTCTATTTCCTTGCTCGGATCTGCTTCACATTTCACACTCATTGCTCCAATGGACCTCTACCACCCTGTGACAAATTCACGTTCATGCCGCTCGCGCTAATCCCAGAGTCAAGGTCACTAGCCCACACACTTGGAAATTTGTACATATTTTAGGGGTACCTGGGCCCACGCGGGGGGTATTCCGTAAGCCTCGCTTACTGACCAATCTATTTTTTTTTGTCATGAATTATTGGTGTTTGTCCACATTTGTTCTACTTCTTAATAAAAATATGTTCCAACAGCACATGAGAATCGTCTCCTAAGACTATGTTTACGTGTCTTGTTGGGGACATGTTACAATCTCGCGATATCGCACATAAGTTGATCGCGAAAATGCGAAGTATGATCGCGTGATTGCGTGACGAAAACACGTGATTCTATTATATTCAATCTTGCTTTTTCGCAACCTCGCCGCGCGATCTCGCGTTTTTGCTTCGCGATCTCGCATCAACACGCATGAGCAAAACTAACCCGAATGTTCTGTCTGTAATGTGTTACCTGTGTTTTATAATTCGGGTTACAGCAAAATATATTTCCAAAAGAGGAAGGCGAGATGGCGAAAACATGAGACTATTCTCTTAATGAGTCACGCTTTTGCGAATTGTAGATCACGTGAGCCGGCTCATCAGGATCTGCAGCATTTGTACGTACATGTACATGTGCATTTTATATACAAAAAGATTACCCCTAATACAGCGTAATGTAACAGTTCCTAACTTAATATGGAATAGTCAGGGCTGATAGTCCGTGTCAATTACTTGGGGTTAAATATTATGAACACAGATAAACACAGTGCATGGTTTCTTTATTCTAAATTACCACGCGTGTGTTGTTAAGCAAATTCAATACTAGGAGAAACTGAATACACAGCGATTTGTTACCCCGACACCGTTTTAACACGGATATGCCCCGGATATGTGTCATAAAATGGACATTACTTGGTGTCAAAAATGGTAAATTTACAAGGTTGATAACGAAATAGCAGCCCATTGGCAATTTTTCTCGGACTAATTTTTATACGACCGTTTTTAGCTCGCCTGCACAAAGTGCAGAAGAGCTTATGGCATACCCCCGGCGTCGTCGGCGTCATCCACAAACTTAACGTTGGGTAAATCTCTTATAACTTCTGTTTCCTTTCATGGAACACCTTGTTATTTCATACATGCATTCCTCAGATGACCCTCTATCATGCTGTAGCAAATCCATGACCCACCACCCAACCCTTACCCCAAGGTCAATGTCACAAACTTAGCACATTCATAAACTTAACATTGTGGTAAATGTCTTATAACTTCTTTTTCCTTTCATGGAACACCTTGTCATTTCATACATGCATTCCTCAGATGATCCATTATCATGCTGTGGCAAATCCATGACCCAACACGCAACCCTTACCCCAAGGTCAAGGTCACAAAATTAGCACATTCATAAACTTAACGTTAGGGTAAATGTCTTAAAACTTCTGTTTCCTTTCATGGAATGCCTTGATATTTCATACATGCATTCCTCAGATGACCAGGGGTTGAAATTTCACTCGCCCAGCTCGCCATGGCGAGTGCTTTTTGTGGCGGTCAAGTACTTTCTACAGGCACTCGCCCAGTTTGGCGAGTGAAAGATTTGGTCAGGATTTTTTTTTCTGAAGAAATTGCCAATTAATTCCATCGATAACGGCCAACAAATGGTATTAATTCAGCGACCATTTGTTGTTTACAGTTTACGTCAATTTGCGGGAAGTAAGATTCAAGCAGTGTCTATGTACACGGTTAACCGTACGGGTAGAATCGCTAGCAATTTTGAACACGGTCCATATCGGGCAAGTTTAATTCACGGATTATTTGTCGGCTGTACACGGCCGGGCTAACAAATAATATGACTGCGAGTATAGACTAGTGTATACGCGGCCACGTATATCGTCTCGTATACAGTTGGGTTAACGCGCATTTCAGACGCCGAACATAACGGCTTGGGACGAAACGGTCGGCACCGGGTCCGAAACCATTGAATTTAGTAATTAAGGCAGCGCGCAGCGCATGCAAACATAGCCACTCTAAATTAAACAAAATCTATGTCGCTCAACGCTTATAGAAAATAAGAAGCATGCAAGCCTCTGAGCAAATTCGCTGCTAAAAAACGTTGTTGAAGAAAAAACTCGACGAAATTTATCTCCCGATAAATAATATTTATTTGTTTGTTTATGTTCATTTAATACTTAAAATATAAATAACAATTATAGTGAATATGTCTCATACGTTTTGGTAATGATCATATATATGTAAAAGCTTCTTTTTTTTAAATAAGATGCAACATTACAAATACTGGAAATAGCATTTTATTTTATTTTTAAACTGGGCGAGTAACTTTTTGACCTGGGCAAGTACTTTTTTTTTGTACTTGCCCAGCTGGGCGAGTGGAAGAAAATGATTTTTTCAACCCCTGGATGACCCTCTATCATGCTGTAGCAAATCCATGACCCACCGCCAACCCCTTACCCAAAGGTCAAGGTCACACATTTAGCACATTCATAAACTTAACGTTGGGGTAAATTTCTTATAACATCCGAAACGGCCTTGATATTTCATACATGCATTCATCTGATAATACTCTATCGTGCTATAGCAAATCCATGACCCACCGCCCATCCCTTACCCCAAAGTCAAGGTCACATACTTAGCATGTTCATAAACTTAACGTTGGGGTAAATGTTGTGTAACTTCTGTTTATTTACAGGGAATGCCTTCATATTTCATACATGCATTCATCTGATAACCCTCTATCATGCTGTAGCAAATCCACGACCCACCACCCAACCCTAACCCCAAGGTCAAGGTCACAAATTTAGCATGTTCATAAACTTAACATTGGGGTAAATGTTGTGTAACTTCTGTTTATTTACAGGGAACGCCTTCATATTGCATACATGCATTCATCTGATGATACTCAATCGTGCTATAGCAAATCCATGACCCACCGCCCTTCCCTTACTCCAAGGTCAAGGTCACAAACTTAGCACATTCATAAACTTAACGTTGGGGTAAATGTCTTGTAACATCTGTTTTCTTTCATGGAACGCCTTGATATTTCATACGTACATTCCTCAGATGACCCTCTATCATGCTGTAGCAATCCATGACCCACCACCCAACCCTTACCCCAAGGTCAAGGTCACAACTTAGCACATTCATAAACTTAACGTTGGGGTAAATGTCTTATAACTTCTGTTTCCTTTCATGGAACACCTTGTCATTTCATACATGCATTCCTCAGATGATCCATTATCATGCTGTAGCAAATCCATGACCCACCACTTAACCCTTACCCCAAGGTCAAGGTCACAAAATTAGCATATTCATAAACTTAACATTGGGGTAAAATATCTTATTATACCCCCCCTCCCCACCCCCCCCCCCCCCCCGCCCCCTGGAGTCAGCTTGTCCGTCCGTCCCGTCCGTCCGTCCGTCCGTGTTTCCCCGTCCGTCCGTCCGCCGTCCGTCCGTGTTTCCGTCCGTCCGGGCACACATTAGGGTACTTATGTGGCTAGCCCCACAGGGTTGTGGACTT
The DNA here is from genome assembly GCA_029237695.1 of Conchocele bisecta. NCBI lineage: Eukaryota > Metazoa > Mollusca > Bivalvia > Lucinida > Thyasiridae > Conchocele > Conchocele bisecta. The sequence goes on from CM055266.1 coordinate 3,078,384, forward strand.
GTTAAAGGATAGGATTGGTTACAATTAGCCACCTAAAAAATCGTTTTATGTGGCTAAAAATCGTTTTATGTGGCTAATATTTAACATGTGATAAGCCACATAAGTACCCTAATGTAAGAACGTCCGTGTTTCCGTCCGTCACAAAACTTAACAATTGTAAATTTCCTTTTAACTTCTCTTTCCCTTTGCGGAAATCTTTCATATTTTACCCGCCCCTTCTCTGACACTCATACATCATTCTGCAACAAACCTACAACCCCCATTTATGCCAGGGGTCAAGGTCACGGACTTAGAAAAAAAACGAAAACTTAACAATTGTAAATTTCCTTTTAACTTCTCTTTCCCTTTGCGGAAATCTTTCATATTTTACCCACCCCACCCCCCTTCTCTGACATTCATACATCATTCTGCAACAAACCTACGACCCCCATTTATGCCAGGGCTCAAGGTCACGGACTTATAAACTTAGAAAAAAACTAAAACTTAACAAATGTAAATTTCCTTATAACTTCTCTTTCCCTTTGCGGAATGCAGTGATATTTTACCCAGCCCTTCTCTGACACTCATACATCATTCTGCAACAAACCTACGACCCCCATTTATGCCAGGGGTCAAGGTCACGGACCTAGAATGTCTAGTTTGCATTTTTCAACTGGAACCACCATCGCACTCTCCATATGTGCTGACATAGTCTTTTATCTGAAAATGATAGTATGCGAGCTGGAATTCATTCTAGGTCAGGGCTGACGCGGGGGGGGGGTATTCCGTAAGCCCCCGCTTACTGACAAATCTAGTTAACTTCTGTTTCCTTTCATGGAACACCTTGTTATTATGCCCCCGCCACCGAATGGTGAGGGGGGCATATAGTGTTACCGGCGTCCGTACGTAACGTATGTACGTCCGTACGTCCGTACGTATGTACGAAACCTTAACGCTCGGGTAAATGGCTTATAATTTCTGTTTCCTTGCTCGGATCTGCTTGAAATTTCACACACGCATTGCTCCAATGGTCCTCTACCGCCCTGTGACAAATCCACATTCGTCCCGCCCCCGCTAAGCCCAGGGTCAAGGTCACAGACTTGGTGCGTTCGAAACCTTAACGCTGGATAAATGCCTTATAATTGTATCCCCCGGACTCCGTCGGGGGATACTATGGATTTGACAGCGCGCCGCGTCCGCGTACGCGTCCGCCGCAGACACTTCTTGTCCGGAGCATAACTCGAACACCCTTTGGAATATTTTCATGAAACTTCACACATGCATAGACCACGACCCGAAGGTGTGTCGCGCACAAGAATGACAACACTTGCATAGCTAATTTTTTAGTTATCTCCCTTTTTTGTTTCTCTCACTGATTTCGTGTCCGGAGCATAACTCCGAACACCCTTTGGAATATTTTCAGAAACTTCACACATGCATGACACCCCGAAGGTTGGTCGCACACAATGCATACACTTGCATAGCTAATTTTTTGTTATTCCCTCCCTTTTTTGTTTCTCTCACTGATTTCGTGTCCGGAGCTACAACCAACCTTTCGAATATTTTCAGACTTCACACATCATAGACACTGACCCAAGGTGTACGCTACAAGAATCAACTCTTGCATGCTATTTTTTTAGTTATCTCCCTTTTTTTGTTTCGCGCACTGATTGACCATAACTCGACCACCCTTTGGAATATTTTTATGAAACTTAACACATTCAATTAGACCACGAACCGAAGGTGTGTCGTGCACAAGAATGACAACTCTTGCATAGCTAAGTTTTTAGTTATCTCCCTTTTTTGTTTTCGCTCACTGATTTCCTGTCCGGAGCATAACTCGACCACCCTTTGGAATATTTTCATGAAAACTTCACACATGCATAGACCACGACCCGGAGGTGTCGCGCACAAGAATGACAACTCTTGCGTAGCTAATTTTTCAGTTATCTCCCTTTTTTGTTTTGCGCACTCTACAAACAGGACAATAATGCATGAAGACCTGTTTTCTCGTCTGCTCTGTACACCTTTTTCTCATGTGCTCTGTACACCTTACCTGTAGAGAAAACAAAAGAAACTGGGGAGAACCATGTGCTTAGCATGGGCCTAGCATGTGCAGATGTCCAGTGCTTGACCACTGTTGACCAGCTAATTTATACAGGTAAATTACTACATTGGGTACTGTGTTGAAAATATTGTGGACCTGTGCAGATATATGTAGATAAATATAGGACTATTAAAAAAAAATCTGGTCTCCAATAGCAAGCATTATTATTTTTAAACTTTTATTTTCATTTTTTTTTTTTTTTTTTTTTTTTTTTTTTTCATTTTTTTTTTTCATTTCTTTTTTCAAATTATTTTTCAATTTGTCTGAAAAAAAATCTGGGCTCCAGTAGCAAGCATTATTAACATCATACGCTAGGTAAATATCTTATAATTTCTGTTTTCTTTCACGGATCAGCTTCATATTTCATATATGCATTGCTCTAATGGTCCTCTACCGCCCTGTGCCAAATCCACGTTTGTCCTGCCCCCGCCAAGCCCAGGGTCAAGGTCACATACTTGGTGCTTCAAAAACTTTAACGCTCGGGTAAAAGAAAATTTTGACTTGCAATTTGGCCTCATTTATTATCAAAGCGATATGTGGGACATCCGTGTTCTATGAACACATTTTCTAGTTTATTAGACTTCACACATGCATAGAAGACGACCCAATGGTGTGTCTCACGTAAGAATGACAAATCTTGCGTCGTTAATTTCTTAGTTATCTCCCTTTGTTGTTTCGTGCACTGATTTCGTGTCTGGAGCATAACTCGAACACCCTTTGGAATATTTTCATGAAACTTCACACATGTATAGACCACAACCCTAAAGGTGTATCCCGCAAGAATGACAACTTTTGCATCACTAATTCTTTAGTTATCTCCCTTTGTTTTTCCGTCACTGATTTTGTCTCTGGAGCATAACTCGAACACCCTTTTTTCAAACTACTTGTGTATCTGGGGAGGGGGATACACATGCGCTTGTCGACAAGCGTCCATTTCTAGTTTCTGTTTCCTTGCTCGGATCTGCTTCACATTTCACACACGCATTGCTCCAATGGTCCTCTGCCACCCTGTAGTCTGGGAGTCAACTGCCATTTTTCCCCTTAACCTTGCATTATTGTATTAATTTTTTTTACTGTTGATTTTGGTAGCCAAGGGTCTCTATTTTCAGAAACTGCTTGATGACATGTTGTCACCATTGAGCAATTTGATAAATTCAAGATGGCCGCCATTACCTATAAATGACCATAACTCCCTAATAGTAGGGTTGGTTAACTGAAAAATCGTTCACTTTGTACTAAATCTTTGATTTTTTCACAGTGCGTATATATTGTATAGATATTTCATGAACCACCGGCATACAAGCTTGAAAAATCCCATGGCGGCCATATTTGACAAATCCAAGATGGCCGCCATAGACATCCTGGTACATGCTAACTTCTGAACTATACATCATAAAATAACAAATGATAACTCTTTTTATGAGTTTTCAAGGATGATAAACACAATTAGCATGTTAATTTTGTGATTACTGATCACAAAAATTGCCAATTTGTGATTTATGGTCAAAATCATGGTAAATTTGACATTTCCCAAATTAAATAGTGTGAAATAAAATACTTTGGATTATGTCCTAATTCATAGAACAATGTTAATATCACTTTTGTCAATCATAGTATGTATTATAAGATATTCATTATTCACACCAACTAACTCATTCAAAATCAAATCCCATACAGTAAATGGTAACTCCTAATCTAAATATCAGCTATGTGTATCATAAATGGTGTAGAACAATATGAAGTATTTCGTACTGTGTATCATGAATGATGTAGAATGAAGTATTTTTTACTGTCTGGTGCAGTACTTCGGTATAGAATACCAGGGGTGCCGAAAAGTCAGCGGAGGAAATAACAGACAACAACCACAACAACAACAACAAATCATAAATTGATTCGTCTGCTACCCGGAAAAAAACAATGTAGTACGGCGTTTTAAACATTCAGCTGCCAAAGCCACAACCATGGAACCTTCACTACCAGGCCTATCAACTTCAAGTTCAAGCTTGGTTCAGGTTATTGTAGAAAATTTTGATACTGACATATCGTCTCCAAACGGAAAGTCATCCACCCATTCCCTTGCCATGCTGCTCATACAACCAGATAGTAACAGTAGTGAAACAGTCCAAGAAGACACCATCAGGCGTGTGAAAAAGGAAGACATGGTTGAGCCACTCGAGTATGACGTCGAGATAGAGAGATATAATGGTCCCAAGAAGCCTCCGATGCCACAGAACACCCCCAAACGATCAGTTCAGCCCCTGCGTATGCTGGCACAACAAGTAATTTCAAAGGGAAGAGCCAGTGAGATGGACTTCGTGTTCCTTCAAGACATGAACAACACACTAGATTGTCCTGAGTACAATGGGTACAACACTGGGGCTGCACGTCGACAGGGTCATTCAGCACAACCAAAGACGAAGGCTGTTTACCTTCCCTTAATAGACATGATCCCGTCACACCCAAATACCATGATGACATCAATGGCCGTTGCACAGGTCTACACACGCAATATCGGTCAACAGTTCGTAGTTTTTACTTGTGATCTGCAGCTGTACATGGTCGCTCTAGAAGTTCAGTGAACTTATCCAGAAAGGTTCTCAAATGTTATTCTACGGTTGAGAGGGATGCACTCTCTAATGAGCTTCATTGGATCTATCGGAACACTGATGGCTGATACCGGTCTGTCAGATATAATGTCCTCTGTGTTTGGCGGTGTGCCGAAAATGCTCACTGGAAAAAAGTTTCCCCAGAACGTCAGAGCATTACGAATGGTAGCTGAAGAGGCACTTCGCGGAATCATTCAGGATAAACCACTACATTGCAGTGGTGACCTCATGCAAATTCTCGAAACCGAAGCCAGCAAGAGTCAAACTACCAAACTTTGGGTCGATGTCTTGATAAAACCTGTCCTGCTCACCATGATGTTCATACGGGCTGAGCGCGAAGGTGACTGGCCACTTCATCTGGCAACCTACAAGCAAATGCTACCATACTTCTTTGCTGCGGGGCATGTGAACTATGCGAGATATAGGTTGTGCTACCTTCGTGAGATGGAGCAGCTACCACAAGAGGTGTTGTCACATTTCATGAAGGGTGAGCATGTCATGCACCATTCTGCTGGCTTATGGAATGGCATCTGGAGCGATATGATGATTGAGACGACCTTCATGCGGTATGGGCATGCTCCTGGGAGGATAGTTGACATCACGCTTAAGCCAGAAACGCTGAAGGTATGGGCCCTTAGTCTGCATGCATGCAGCAGGTATCTGGATGGCATGATGGATGAGGACACTCAAAGCAAGGTGGTGACAACACACAAAGAAGAGGCAAAAGCCAGGATCGCTTAAGACAAGAGAGACCGAGATGGAATCAGACAAAAACTTGACACTTGCATTAATCCTTTAGATTCTGCGGCACACCCCAGTGGTATAATCAATGTAGTTAGCAGCCAGATTGGTTCAACTGAAGTCAATGTCCACAATGCTGTCACAATCGGGACTGAACAAATCAAAGTTTTCGAAAGTCGGTTACCGCAGGGACTTTATGAAACCATCACGAAGAAGGTTGTTACTATGGATCATGCAAGGAAGCATGTGAAGGTCGGAGCTGCGAAAGTATTTGATACCAATTTGATTTACTCAAGGGTGATTGGCCTACAGGCTAGTGGGTGGGACATTGACATTAAGGACGTGCTTGGTCATGAACTTGCGCCAGTTCCAACGTCCATGTTTGATGATACTGGAGATATGAGGATTGCGAAATCGAAATCTACCTTGAAGAACATTCTCCAAGTTGAGGTGTCTGATAGAGTTGCTGATGGTGCAAATGTTAGTGTGCTCGATGGCTCAGCAATACTCTGGGTAGTTCCTTGGCCTGCTGATGGGTCTGTCAAGGACTATATAGCGAACTTCAAATATGCCATAGGAAAAAGGTTACGGGTCGAGGACGTGTATCTGATATTTGACAGATACTATGATTACAGCACAAAGAGTGTTACCAGAGGATCTAGGGCAACTGGTGTCAGTAGGATTCATCATTTGCAAGTCAACAGTAAACTTCCAGCGCAGAAGATTATACTAGCCTCTTCCAAAAACAAGAAGCAACTGATGCAACTGATAGTTGATGATCTAGTCCAGGATAAGAAGTTTCACGAGGACAACACACGACATCACAAGTTAGTGGTAACAGGAGCAGATCCAGTGCCAATCGAAATCAGTGAAGGTGGAGTTGTCATTTCACGGGCAGATCTGGCAACTTCACACGAAGAAGCAGATAACATCATTGTCCAACAGGTCTTGAGTTGTGCCGCGGAAAATGCAGAAAGCAAAATCACTGTTGTTGCCGATGACACTGACGTCTTTGTACTGTTGCTGCATTATTATCACATGGCAAATCTCAAGGATGTTGTATTGATGGAGTCCCCCATAAAAGGAAGGACGGTGGTTGATGTAAACTGTGCAGAAGCATTCTGAGATAGTCGAAGGAATACTCCCGGCACATGCACTTTCGGGCTGTGACACCGTTGCCTCCTATTTTGGAATTGGAAAGGCCACTGTACTCAAAACACTTCGATCGGGGCACTCACTTAACTTGTTGGGTGCACCAGGGCATTCTATGGAATCTGTTATCCAACAGGCTACCTCCTTCATTTCCGCGTGCTATGGACAAACAAACTGTAGTACAATGTCAGAGACAAGGTTAACAGTATGGCTGTCAAAAACAGGCAAAGGGTCATCAACACCGAAGTTTTGTACCTTGCCACCAACAACTGAGGCATTCAAGGAAAATGTTAAAAGAGCTCACCATCAGGCTTTAGTATGGCAGTCACTGGAAGCACAGAATCCACCCGAGTTGGACTCAACGGAATATGGTTGGGTAAAGGATGACCAAAACAAGTCCCATCAACCAGTCACCCTCCCTGATGAAGTCGAACTAGCCCCAGAGATGGTACTACGTCTAATGAAATGTGGATGCCACAGTACTACTCCATGCAGTTCAGGTGCTTGTAGTTGCAACTCTGCAAATATGAAATGCACAATATTTTGCGCCTGCTATAATCAAGGTTACTGTAACCCGACATCATAGTTGATTGCATGTCTTTGCGATGCACATGGGCAACACATTGTACAACAGTGTACATTATTTGGTGAAGTGGTAGCCATCCTTAAATATAAATTGTATAATATGATTTTGGTAGTCTGTGTGAGAATTCAGATTTAAAATTAAAGAACATTTGTTATAATATAACACCTGTGGTCGTTTACCTTTTCATATTTTTCCCAAGATTGAATAGTATAGAAGATATACCAGTGCTTGTAAACTGGCAGCCATCTTGAATTTATAGATGACATCATCAGTATATGAACTTTGATCTCATACAGATAGATGTGTCTCCAAAATACCCAGTGATAGACACCTTCACAACTAATTTGGAGTAAATAGTTAAGGAAATATGCCAGTTTTAGTGTTACGGCGGCCATCTTGGCAGCCATCTTGGAAATTACCATTATGTAATATGATATTAACATAATACTTAGTTCTAATGGATAGCTTGACCCCTAAAACCTAGGTATAGAAACAAAAATCACCTTCCTAGGGTGAATAGTTAGGGAGTTATGGTCATTTATAGGTAATGGCGGCCATCTTGGACGCCATCTTGAATTTCTCAAATTACTCAAGGGTGACAACATGTCATCAAGCAGTTTCTGAAAGTATAGACCCTTAGCTACCAAAATCAACAGTAAAAACAACTTAATACAACAATGCAGGGTTAACCCTCTCTGCTCCCGGACTACTGTGACAAATCCACATTCGTGCCGCCCCCGCTAAGCCCAGGGTCAAGGTCACAGACTTGGTGCGTTCGAAACCTTAATGCTGGGTAAATACCTTATAATTTCTGTTTCCTTGCTCGGATCTGCTTCACATTTCACACACGCATTGCTCCAATGGTCCTCTGCCACCCTGTGACAAATCCACATTCGTGCCGCTCCCGCTAAGCCCAGGGTCAAGGTCACAGACTTGGTGCGTTCGAAACATTAACGCTGATGTAAATGCCTTATAATTCCTGTTTCCTTGCTCGGATCTGCTTCACATTTCACACGCATTGCTCCAATGGTCCTCTGCCACCCTGTCACAAATCCACATTCATCCCACCCCCGCTAAGCCCATGGTCAAGGTCTCAGGCTTGGTGCATTCGAAACCTTAACGCTCGGGTAAATGCCTTATAATCTCTGTTTCCTTGCTCGGATCTGCTTCACATTTCACAGTCGCATTGCTCCAATGGTCCTCTGCCACCCTGTGACAAATCCACATTCGTGCCGCCCCCGCTAAGCCCAGGGTCAAGGTCACAGACTTTGTGTGTTCGAAACCTTAACGCTGGGTAATTGCCTTATAATATCTGTTTTCTTGCTCGGATCTGCTTCACATTTCACACACATTTCTGTTTCCTTGCTAGTTCTAATGGATAGCTTGACCCCTAAAACCTAGGTATAGAGACAAAAATCACCTTCCTAGGGTGAATAGTTAGGGAGTTATGGTCATTTATAGGTAATGGTGGCCATCTTGGACGCCATCTTGAATTTCTCAAATTGCTCAAGGGTGACAACATGTAATCAAGCAGTTTCTGAAAGTATAGACCCTTAGCTACCAAAATCAACAGTAAAAACAACTTAATACAACAATGCAGGGTTAACCCTCACTGCTCCCGGACTACTGTGACAAATCCACATTCGTGCCGCCCCCGCTAAGCCCAGGGTCAAGGTCACAGACTTGGTGCGTTCGAAACCTTAACGCTGGGTAAATGCCTTATAATTTCTGTTTCCTTGCTCGGATCTGCTTCACATTTCACACACGCATTGCTCCAATGGTCCTCTGCCACCCTGTGACAATTCCACATTTGTGCCGCCCCCGCTAAGCCCAGGGTCAAGGTCACAGACTTGGTGCGTTTGAAACCTTAACGCTGGGTAAATGCCTTATCATTTCTGTTTCCTTGCTCGGATCTGCTTCACATTTCAAACACACATTGCTCCAATGGTCCTCTGCCACCCTGTGACAAATCCACATTCGTGCCGCCCCCGCTAAGCCCAGGGTCAAGGTCACAGACTTGGTGCGTTCAAAACCTGAACACTGGGTAAATGCCTTATAATTTCTGTTTCCTTCCTCGGATCTGCTTCACATTTCACACACGCATTGCTCCAATGGTCCTCTGCCACCCTGTGACAAATCCACATTTGTGCCGCCCCTGCTAAGCCCAGGGTCAAGGTCACAGACTTGGTGCATTCGAAACCTTAACGCTCGGGTAAATGCCTTATAATTCTCTGTTTCCTTGCTCGGATCTGCTTCACATTTCACACACGCATTGCTCCAATGGTCCTCTGCCACCCTGTGACAAATCCACATTCAAATATGCCTTGTTTTCTTTGGCTGCCAGCGGGGGCATTCGTGTTCCGACAGGCCACATTTCTAATTTCATACATGCATTCCTCAGATGACCCTCTATCATGCTGTAGCAAATCCATGACCCACCGCTCACCCCTTACCCAAAGGTCAAGGTCACAAATTTAGCACATTCATAAACTTGACGCTGGGGTAAATTTCTTATAACATCCGTTTCCTTTCATGGAAGGCCTTGATATTTCATACATGCATTCAACTGATAATACTCTATCGTGCTATAGCAAATCCATGACCCACCGCCCATCCCTTACCCCAAGGTCAAGGTCACATACTTAGCATGTTCATAAACTTAACGTTGGGGTAAATGTTATGTAACTTCTGTTTATTTACAGGGAATGCCTTCATATTTATACCCCCCGCAAAAAGTTGTGGGGGGGTATACTGGAGTCAGGTTGTCCGTCCGTCCGTCCGTCCGTCCATAAACTTAACATCAGAGAAATATTGTTATAACTTCTATTTCCTTCATCTAAAATGCTTAATATTTCACACATGCATTCCTGTAAGGCTCTACTACCATGCTGTGCCAAATCCACGACCGTCCAACCGCCACTGATCCCAAGGTCAAGGTCAAATACTTAGTACAAAACTTAACATCAGAGAAATATTGTTATAACTTCTATTTCCTTCATCTAAAATGCTTGATATTTCACACATGCATTCCTGTAAGGCTCTACTACCATGCTGTGCCAAATCCACGACCGTGCAACCCCCGCAGATCCCAAGGTCAAGGTCAAATACTTAGTCTCTTTACAAAACTTAACATCAGAGAAATATTGTTATAACTTCTATTTCCTTCATCTAAAATGCTTAATATTTCACACATGCATTCCTGTAAGGCTCTACTACCATGCTGTGCCAAATCCACGACCATCCAACCCCCGCTGATACCAATGTCAAGGTCAAATACTTAGTCTCTTTACAAAACTTAACATCAGATATTGTTCTAACTTCTATTTCCTTCATCTAAAATTCTTAATATTTCACACATGCATTCCTGTAAGGCTCTAATACCATGCTGTTCCAAATCCATGACCGTCCAACCCCCGCTGATCCCAATGTCAAGGTCAAATACTTAGTCTCTTTACAAAACTTAACATCAGAGAAATAAGTTATAACTTCTATTTCCTTCATTGAAAATTCTTATTATTTCACTTGTGCATTCCTCTAAGGTTGTACTATCATGCTGTGACAAATATACGACTGTCCAACCTCGCTGATCCCAAGGTCAAGGTCACATACTTAGTCTCTTTACAAAACTTAACATCAGAGAAATATGTTATAACTTCTATTTCTTTCATTGAAAATTCTTAATATTTCATATGCTGTAACAAATCCCCGCTGATCTCGAGGTCAACGTCACATACATACCGTATAACCTCGAATTAACGCCCCCCTCCTAATAAACGCCCCCCCCCCCCCCCCCCCCCCCACCCCCCCCCCCCCCCCCCCCCCCCCAAATAAAAAAGAAAAAAAAAAGAAGAAATTTACCAATGACCGCCAATTTCAAACACAAATAATCCTTAAATCCTTATTTGTGTTTGAAATTGGCGGTCCTTGGTAATTTTTTTTTTTTTTTTTTTTAATGGCTAATAAATGCCCACCCCCCACCCCCCCTTTTGTAAAATGTAACGCCTCCTGGAGCGTTAATTTGAGGTTATACGGTAGTCTCTTTATAATCGGTTATAACTTCTATTTCCTTGCTCTGATCTGTTTCACATTTCACACACTCATTGCTCCAATGGACCTCTACCACCCTGTGACAAATTCACGTTCATGCCGCTCGCGCTAATCCCAGAGTCAAGGTCACAATTTTTTTTTTACTAGTGACCGCCAATTTCAAACACAAATAATCCTTAAATCCTTATTTGTGTTTGAAATTCGCGGTCCTTGGTAAAAAACATTTTTTTTTTTTTTTTTTTTTTTTTTTTTTCATAGCTAATGAACGCTCCCCCCCCCCCCCCCCCCCCCCAAATAAAAAAATTTTTTTTTACCAATGACCGCCAATTTCAAAAACAAATAGTCTTTAAATCTTTATTTGTGTTTGAAATTGTGGTCCTTGGTAATAATTTTTTTTTTTTTTTTTTACTGGCTAATAAACAACTCCCCCCAACCCCCCCCCCCCCCCCCCCCCCCCCCCCTTTTTGTAAAATGTAACGCCGCCGGGAGCGTTAATTCGAGATTATACGGTAGTCTCTTTACAAAACTTAACATCAGAGAAATCGGTTCTTGCTCGGATCTGCTTCACATTTCACACACTCATTGCTCCAATGGACCTCTACCACCCTGTGACAAATTCACGTTCATGCCGCTCGCGTTAATCCCAGAGTCAAGGTCACAAGCCCACACACTTGGAAATTTCTACATATTTTAGGGGTACCTGGGCCCACGCGGGGGGTATTCCGTAAGCCTCGCTTACTGACCAATCTAGTTTATTATGGCCTAAGGCAGATTATCTTTTGTAACTAACTAACTAACTAACTAACTAACTATGGCCTATCTGCTTGTATCTGGGTCAAGGGTGAGTTACAGCCGCTTACTGTTCCATGAATTCAGTGTAACTTGTGTACTACATGTATATTTGCAGGTGCTGATAGCCTGAGCCACACTTCTGTTAAGACCGATCTGGGTCACGCTGATGTTACCGCCGATACTGATCTTGGTCACACTGATGATACCGCCGATACTGATCTGGGTCACGCTGATGATACCACCAATACTGATCTGGGTCACGCTGATGATACCGTACAGACTGATCTGGGTCACGCTGATGAGACCGCCGATACTGATCTGGGTCACACTGATGATACCACCAAGACTGATCTGGGTCACGCTGATGATACCGCAGATACTGATCTGGGTCACGCTGATGATACCACCAATACTGATCTGGGTCACACTGATGATGCCACCAATATTGATCTGGGTCATGCTGATGATACCACCAATACTGATCTGGGTCACGCTGATGATACCACCAATACTGATCTGGGTCACTCTGATGATACCACCAATACTGATCTGGGTCACGCTGATGATACCGCACAGACTGATCTGGGCCAAACACCCGAAGGTGAGTTGCTTGTGTGAGATATCAATACAAGTAGGGCCGATTATCTTTTATAACGAACTATGGTGTATCTGCTTGTGGGTTGGTTGGGAAATGAGAAACAAACCCCTTTTTAGCTCGCCTGCACAAAGTGCACAAGAGCTTATGGCATACCCGCGGCGTCGTCGGCATCCACAAACTTAACGTTGGGTAAATGTCTTATAACTTCTGTTTCCTTTCATGGAACACCTTGTTATTTCATACATGCATTCCTCAGATGACCCTTTATCATGCTGTAGCAAATCCATGACCCACCACCCAACCCTTACCCCAAGGTCAAGGTCACAAACTTAGCACATTCATAAACTTAACGTTGGGGTAAATTTCTTATAATAACATCTGTTTCCTTTCATTGAACGCCTTGATATTTCATACATGCATTCCTCAGATGACCCTCTATCATGCTGTAGCAAATCCATGACCCACCACCCAACCCTTACCCCAAGGTAAAGGTCACAAACTTAGCACATTCATAAACTTAACATTGGGGTAAATGTCTTATATCATCTTGTTTTCTTTCATGGAACGCATTGATATTTCATACATGCATTCCTCAGATGACCCTCTATCATGCTGTAGCAAATCCACGACTCACCACCCAACCCTTACCCCAAGGTCAAGGTCACAAACCTAGCACATTCATAACCTTAACTTTGGGGTAAATGTTGTGTGACTTCTGTTTATTTACAGGGAACGCCTTCATATTTCATACATGGATTCATCTGATGATACTCTATCGTGCTGTTGCAAATCCATGACCCACTGCCCATCCCTTACCCCAAGGTCAAGGTCACAAACTTAGCACATTCATAAACTTAACGTTGGGGTAAATGTTGTAACTTCTGTTTATTTACAGGGAATACCTTCATATTTCATACATGCATTCATCTGATGAAACTATATCGTACTATAGCAAATCCATGACCCACCTCCCACCCCTTTCCCCAAGGTCAAGGTCTCAAACTTAGCACATTCATAAACTTAAATGTCTTATAACATCTGTTTTCTGTCATGGAATGTCTTGGTATTTCATACATGCATTCCTCAGATGACCCTCTATCAAGCTGTAGCAAATCCACGACTCACCACCCAACCCTTACCCCAAGGTCAAGGTCATAAACCTAGCACATTCATAAACTTAACGTTGGGGTAAATGTTGTGTAACTTCTGTTTATTTACAGGGAATACCTTCATATTTCATACATGCATTCATCTAATGAAACTCTATCGTACTATAGCAAATCCATGACCCACCCCTTTCCCCAAGGTCAAGGTCACAAACTTAGCACATTCATAAACTTAAAAATAACGTTGGGGTAAATGTCTTATAACATCTGTTTCCTTTCATGGAACGCCTTGATATGTCATACATGCATTCATCTGATGATACTCTATTGTACTATAGCAAATCCATGACCCACCCCTTACCCCAAGGTCAAGGTCACAAACTTAGCACATTCATAAACTTAACTTTTGGGTAAATGTCTTGTAACATGTTTCCTTTCATGGAACGCCTTGATATTTCATACATGCATTCCTCAGATGACCCTCTATCATGCTGTAGCAAATCCACAACCCACCACCCAACCCTTGCTCCAAGGTGAAGGTCACAAACATAGCATGTTCATAAACTTAACGTTGGGATAAATGTTGTGTAACTTCTGTTTCTTTGCAGGGAACGCTTTGATATTTCATACATGCATTCATCTGATGATCCTCTATTGTGCTACAGAAAATCCATGACCCACACCGCCCCCCTCCCCCACCCTTCCCCCCCCCACACACCCCTTTCCCCAAGATCAACATCATAAACTTGACGTGGATTAAATGTCTTTTAGCTCACCTGAGCGAAGCTCATGTGAGCTGTTGTTACCAGCAATGTCCGTCGTCGTCCGTGAACATTTTCAAACGTCTTCTCCTCGGTAACCATTGGGTCTATAGTCACCAAACTTCATGGTCATGGTCCTTAGTAGGGGATTACAAAATTGTTAAAATGACGTCATTACGTAATCCAAGATGGCCGCCGTCTAAAAATAGCACAAATTCTTAAAAAATCTTCTTCTCAAGAACCGCCAACCGATTTCGACAAAACTTGGTAGGAATGATCGATGTACATTGCTCTTTCAAAGTGAAAAGGTAAAATGGTGACCCCGGGGTCAAAAATGGGCGTGGCCCGTGGATCAAATTGGGGTCAAATATTTTTGACTGAATATGTCATGTCATATATCAAATTGAAGGTATCAATGAGGCGATCACTCTGGTGCATTCTTTGTCGAAATCGGATTGTTATGTCATCCAAGATGGCCGCCGAAAGGTCAAAAGGTCGTTCTTTTATTAGAGATTTCAAAATTCTTCTTCACATGAACTGCTTGGCCCATGGTAGCCAAACTTAAAAGTTATGGTCCATGGGTGAAGCCTTTTCAGATTTGTTAAAATGGAGGTCATCGATAATCCAAGATGGCCGCCGTCTAAAAATAGCATAAATTCTTAAAAAATCTTCTTCTCATGAACCGCTAGCCGAATTTCGACTAAACTTGGTAGGAATGATCGATGTACATTGCTCTTTCAAAGTTGTTAAAATGGTGACCCCGGGGTCAAAAATGGGCATGACCCGTGGGGTCAAATTGGAGTCAAATTTTATTTTTGACCGAATATGGTCATGTTATATATCAAGTCGAAGGTATCAATGAGGCGATCACTCTGGCGATCACTCTAGCCAAACTTAAAAGTTATGGTCCATGGGTGAAGCCTTTTCAGATTTGTTAAAATGGAGGTCATCGCTAATCCAAAATGGCCGCCATCTAAAAATAGCATAAATTCTTAAAAAATCTTCTTCTCATGAACCGCTAGCTTGATTTCGCCGAAACTTGGTACGAATGATCGATGTACAATGCTCTTTCAAAGTTGTTACAATGGTGACCCCGGGGTGGCCCGTGGGGTCAAATTTTATTTTTGACCGAATATGGTCATGTTATATATCAAATCGAACGTATCAATCAGGCGATCACTCTGGTACATTTTTTTGTCGGAATCGGATGATTATGTCATCCATGATGGCCACCAAAAAGTCCATTTATTCAAGATTTTGAACGTCTTTTTCTCAGGAACCACATGGCCGATGCTTGCCAAACTTCATAGGAAGTTAAGGTCCTTGAGTGAAGCATTTTCAGATTTGGTAAAATGACAGTCATCGCTTAATCCAAGATGACCGCCATCTAAAAATAGCATATTTTTTTTAAAACACATGAACTCAATGTCACATTCTCCTCTGGTGTTCATGGAGTCAGGTGAGCGAATTAGGGCCATCATGGCCCTCTTGTTATAACTTCTGTTTCTTTACAGGGAACGCCTTGATATTTCATACATGCATTCATCTGATGATACTCTATCATGCTATAGCAAATCTATGACCCACCCCCCCCCCCCCCCCACCCCTTTCCCCAAGGCCGAGGTCACAAACATAGCACATTCATAAACTTAACGTTGGGGTAAATGTCTTAACATCTGTTTCCTTTCATAGAACGCCTTGATATTTCATACATGCATTCATCTGATGAAACTCTATCGTGCTATAGCGAATCCATGACCCACCGCCCACTCCAAATGTCTTATAACATCTGTTTCCTTTCATGGAACACCTTGATATTTCATACATGCATTCCTCAGATGACCCTCTATCATGCTGTAGCAAATCCACAACCCACCACTCAACCCTTACCCCAAGGTCAAGGTCACAGACTTAGCATATTCATAAACTTAACGTTGGGGTATATGTTGTTTAACTTCTGTTTCTTTACAGGGAACGCTTTGATATTTCATACATGCATTCATCTGATGATCCTCTATTGTGCTATAGCAAATCCATGACCCACCCCCACCCTTTTCTCCAAGGTCACAAACTTAGCACATTCATACATGCATTCCTCATGTGAATAGCTATCATACTGTAGAAAATCACCAACTTAGTGCATTCATAAACTTAACGTTGGGTTAAATTTTGTTTTACTTCTGTTTTCAGGGAGCGCATTGATATTTCATACATGCATTCATCTTAATATGCTATATTATGCTATAGCAAACCCACAACCCACCTTGCACCTCTGACCCCAATGTCAAGGTCCACCGCATGCCCCTTAACCCAAGGTCAATAATATATAATATTCATGTTTTTTATGCAACTGTGCCAAGTTTGAGTGAAGGCTGCCAACAGGCGAGCTTCGTTGTCTTCTGACAACTCTTGTTATTTTCTGCACTCTGTCCTTGTCCACGCAATAACTCAAGTTCTACTTTATCGCTCGTAACCAAATTCGTTTTACATGTTTATCACGGCAAGACGAAGAAGTCTATTGATTTTGAGAAATTTCTGATGACTTATCTCCCCTTGGCAGCCATTTTTAGCTCGCCTGCACGAAGTGCATAAGAGCTTATGGCATACCCCCGGCGTCGTCGGCGTCCATAAACTTAACGTCGGGTAAATGTCTCATAACTTCTGTTTCCTTTCACGGAACACCTTGATATTTCATACATGCATTCCTCAGATGACCCTCTATCATGCTGTAGCAAATCAACTATCCCCCACCCAACCCTTACCCCAAGGTCATGGTCACAAACTTAGCATGTTCATAAACAATTAACATTTGTTATGGTTGTGTGACTATAATACAAATGACGCACGAGGGACCACAACGTTACTGACGCCCTAAACACGCAGCAAAGCCGCGATAACAGCGATGCGACGCGCGTGGAAGGCAGCGCTTCATCATATTTACCATGATCCATCCCAGATGACTTCATTCAATTGCTGTTTAGCATCACACTCCATCCACAACCTACCGCAGTTGTGTGACTTAGTATATTCAGACGCTCATATAATTACATGACCTCATCAGATGTCACTCTCATGAATTGTAAGGATTACGCTTCATATTTATACAGATTCATCAAGATGACTCTATCATGCTGTAGCATCATGACCGACTCATCAACACAACCCCTTAACCACGTCAGGTCACAAACCTACACATCAAAAACTTAAGCAGGGGTAAATGTTGTGTAACTCTGTTTATTTTACAGGGAATCCTTCATATTTCATACATGCTTCATCTTATGATCTCTAATCGTGCTATAGCAAATCCATGACCCACCCCCCACCCCTTTCAAGTGAAGTCACACCAAATTCGGTATACATGTTTATCACGGCAAGATGAAGAAGCCTATTTATTTTCAAAAATTTATAATTACTTATCTCCTCTTGGCGGCCATTTTTATTGTTCGCAATCGGTAACCTTCTCCACGCAATAACTCAAGTTCTACTTCACCGATCGTAACCAAATTCGGTATACATGTTTATCATGGCAAGACGAAGAAGTCTATTGATTATGAAACATTTCCGATGACTTATCTCCCCTTGGTGGCCATTTTTATTTTTCGCACTCTGTGTCCTTGTCCACGCAATAACTCAAGTTGTACTTTATCGCTCGTAACCAAATTCGGTATAAATGTTTATCGCGGCAAGACAAAGAAGTCTATTGATTTTGAGAAATTTCTGATGACTTATCTCCCCTTGGCAGCCATTTTTAATTTTCGCACTCTGTATCCTTGTCCACGCAATAACTCAAGTTCTACTTCACCGATCGTAAACACGGTATACATGTTTATCACGGCAAGACGAAGAAGCCTATTTATTTTGACAGATCGTGACCAAATTCAATAAACATGTTTATCACGGCAAGAACCCTATTAATTGTCAGTGAGTTATCTCCCCTTGTTAACTGGCCTTGCCTCGACGGGCGTATATTGTGACCTTCGGCACTCTTGTTTATTATGGCCTAGGGCAGATTATCTTTTGTAACTAACTAACTATGGCCTATCTGGGTCAAGTGTGAGTTACAGCCTGTTACTATTCCATGAATTCAGTGTAACTTGTGTACTACATGTATATTTGCAGGTGCTTTTAGCCTGAGCCACACTTCTGTTAAGACCGATCTGGGTCATGCTGATGATACCACCAATACTGATCTGGGTCACGCTGATGATACCGTACAGACTGATCTGGGTCACGCTGATGAGACCGCCGATACTGATCTGGGTCACACTGATGATACCACCAATACTGATCTGGGTCACGCTGATGATACCACCAATACTGATCTGGGTCACACTGATGAGACCGCCGATACTGATCTGGGTCACACTGAGAATGACCTACCAACCAATACTGATCTGGGTCACGCTGATGATACCACCAATACTGATCTGGGTCACGCTTATGAGACCGCCGATACTGATCTGGGTCACACTGATGATATCACCAATACTGATCTGGGTCACGCTGATGATACCACCAATACTGATTTGGGTCACGCTGATGATACCACCAATACTGATCTGGGTCACGCTGATGATACCACCAATACTGATCTGGGTCACACTGATGATACCACCAATACTGATCTGGGTCACGCTGATGATACCACCAATACTGATCTGGGTCACGCTGATGATACCACCAATACTGATCTGGGTCACGCTGATGATACCGTACAGACTGATCTGGGCCAAACACCCGAAGGTGAGTTGCTTGTGTGGGATATCAATACAAGTAGGGCCAATTATCTTTTGTAACAAACTATGGTCTATCTGCTTGTGGGTTGGTTGGGAAATGGGAAATAAACCCCTTTTTAGCTCGCCTGCACGAAGTGCATAAGAGCTTATGGCATACCCCCAGCTTCGTCGGCGTCCACAAACTTAACGTTGGGTAAATGTCTTATGACTTCTGTTTCCTTTCATGGAACACCTTGTTATGCCCCACCACGATAGTGGAGGGGGCATATAGTGTTACCCTTGTCCGTCCGTCCCGTCCGTCCCGTCCGTCCGTCCGTCCCGTCCGTCCGTCCGTCCCGTCCGTCTGTCCGTCACGAATTTTTTACGTTCGGGTAAATGTCTCATAATTTCTTCATCCTTCGATTGATCAGCTTCATACTTCATATACACATTGTTCTAATGGTCCTCTACTGTCCTGTGCTAAATCCACGTTCGTCCTGCCCCCGCCAAGCCCAGGGTCAAGGTCACATACTTAGTGCTTCAAAAACTTTAACGCTCGGGTAAATATCTTATAATTTCTGTTTCCTTCCATGGATCAGCTTCATACTTCATATAAACATTGCTCTAATGGTCCTCTACTGTCCTGTGCCAAATCCACGTTCGTCCTGCCCCCGCCAAGCCCAGGGTCAAGGTCACATACTTCGTGCTTCAAAAACTTTAACGCTCGGGTAAATATATTATAATTTCTGTTTCCTTCGATTGATCAGCTTCATACTTCATATACACATTGCTCTAATGGTCCTCTACTGTCCTGTGCCAAATCCACGTTCGTCCTGCCCCCGCCAAGCCCAGGGTCAAGGTCACATACTTGGTGCTTCAAAAACTTTAACGCTCGGGTAAATATCTTATAATTTCTGTTTCCTTCCATGGATCAGCTTCATACTTCATATACGCATTGCTCTAATGGTCCTTTACTGCCTTGTGCCAAATCTACATTTGTCCTGCCCCTGCCAAGCCCAGGGTCAAGGTCACATACTTGGTGCTTCAAAAACTTTAACGCTCGGGTAAATATCTTATAATTTCTGTTTCCTTCCACGGATCAGCTTCATACTTCATATACGCATTGCTCTAATGGTCCTCTACTGTCCTGTGCCAAATCCACATTTGTCCTACCCCCGCCAAGCCCAGGGTCAAGGTCACATACTTAGTGCTTCAAAAACTTTAACGCTCGGGTAAATATCTTATAATTTATGTTTTCTTTCACGGATCAGCTTCATACTTCATATACGCATTGCTCTAATGGTCCTCTACCGCCCTGTGCCAAATCCACGTTCGTCCTGCCCACGCCAAGCCCAGGGTCAAGGTCACATACTTGGTGCTTCAAAAACTTTAACGCTCGGGTAAATATCTTATAATTTCTGTTTCCTTTCACGGATCAGCTTCATACTTCATATACGCATTGCTCTAATGGTCCTCTACTGTCCTGTGCCAAATCCACGTTCGACCTGCCCCCACCAAGCCCAGGGTCAAGGTCACATACTGAGTGCTTCAAAAACTTTTAACGCTCGGTAAATATCTTATAATTCAGTTTTCTTTTCTTTCGGATCAGCTTCATACTTCATATACGCATTGCTCTAATGGTCCTCTACTGTCCTGTGCCAAATGCACGTTTGTCCTGCCCCTGCCAAGCCCAGGGTCAAGGTCACATACTTGGTGCTTCAAAAACTTTAACACTCGGGTAAAAAGAAATTTCACTTGGAATTTGGCCTCATTTATTATCAAAGCGATATGTGTGGCATCCGTGTTCTATGAACACATTTTCTAGTTATTTCATACATGCATTCCTCAGATGACCCTCTATCATGCTGTAGCAAATCCATGACCCACCACCCAACCATTACCCCAAGGTCAAGGTCACAAACTTAGCACATTCATAAACTTAACGTTGGGGTAAATTTCTTATAATAACATCTGTCTCCTTTCATAGAACGCCTTGATATTTCATACATGCATTCCTCAGATGACCCTCTATCATGCTGTAGCAAATCCATAACCCACCACCCATCCCTTACCCCAAGGTCAAGGTCACAAACTTAGCACATTCATAAACTTAATGTTGGGTTACATTTCTTATAACATCTGTTTCCTTTCATGGAACACCTTGATATTTCATACATGCATTCCTCAGATGACCCTCTATCATGCTGTAGCACATCCACAACCCACCACCCAACCCTTACCCCAAGGTCAAGGTCTCAAACTTAGCATGTTCATAAATTTAACGTTGGGGTAAATGTTGTGTAACTTCTGTTTGTTTACAGGGAATGCCTTCATATTTCATACATGCATTAATCTGCTGACCCTCTATCATGCTGTAGCAAATCCACGATCCACCACCCAACCCTTTCCCCAAGGTCATGGTCACAAACTTAGCATGTTCATAAACTTAACATTGGGGTAAATGTTGTGTGACTTCTGTTTATTTACAGAGAACGCCTTCATATTTATACCCCCCGCAACGAGTTGTGGGGGGTATACTGGAGTCAGGTTGTCCGTCCGTCCGTGCGTTCGTGCGTCCGTAAACTTAATATCAGAGAAATATTGTTATAACTTCTATTTCCTTCATCTAAAATGCTTAATATTTCATACGTGCATTCCTGTAAGGCTCTACTACCATGCTGTGCCAAATCCACGACCGTCCAACCCCCACAGATCCCAAGGTCATGGTCAAATACTTAGTCCGTAAACTTAACATCAGAGAAGTATTGTTATAACTTCTATTTCCTTCATCTAAAATGCTTAATATTTCACACATGCATTCCTGTAAGGCTCTACTACCAAGCTGTGCCAAATTCACGACCGTCCAACCCCCGCAGATCCCAAGGTCAAGGTCAAATACTTAGTCTGTAAACTTAACATCAGAGAAATATTGTTATAACTTCTATTTCCTTCATCTAAAATGCTTAATATTTCACACATGCATTCATGTAAGGCTCTACTACCATGCTGTGGCAAATCTACGACCGTCCAACCCACGCAGATCCGAAGGTCAAATACTTAGTCTCTTTACAAAACTTAACATCAAAGAAATATTGTTATAACTTCCTTCATCTGAAATGCTTAATATTTCACACATGCATTCCTGTAAGGCTCTACTACCATGCTGTGCCAAATCCACGACCGTCCAACCCCTGCTGATCCCAAGGTCAAGGTCAAATACTTAATCTCTTTACAAAACTTAACATCGGAGAAATAAGTTATAACTTCTATTTCCTTCATTGAAAATTCTTATTATTTCACTTGTGCATTCCTCTAAGGTTGTACTATCATGCTGTGACAAATCTACGACTGTCCAACCCCCCACCCCCGCTGATCCCAAGGTCAAGGTCACATACTTAGTCCCTTTACAAAACTTAAAATTCATCAGAGAAATGTTATTAACTTCTATTTATTTCATTGAAAATTCTTAATATTTCATATGCTGTGACAAATCCCCGCTGATCTCGAGGTCAAGGTCACATACTTAGTCTCTTTACAAAACTTAACATCAGAGAAATCGGTTATAACTTCTATTTCCTTGCTCGGATCTGCTTCACATTTCACACATGCAGTGCTCCAATGCACCTCTACCACCCTGTGACAAATTCACGTTCATACCACTCCCGCTAATCCCAGAGTCAAGGTCACAAGCCCACAGACTTGGACATTTTTACATATTTTAGGGGTACCTGGGCCCACGTGGGGGGGGGGGGGGGTATTCCGTAAGCCTCGCTTACTGACCAATCTAGTTTATACATGGATTCATATGATGATACTCTATCGTGCTATTGCAAATCCATGACCCACCGCCCATCCCTTACCCCAAGGTCAAGGTCACAAACTTAGCACATTCATAAACTTAACGTTGGGGTAAATGTCTTATAACATCTGTTTCCTTTCATGGAACGCCTTGATATTTCATACATGCATTCCTCCGATGACCCTCTATCATGCTGTAGCAAATCCACAACCCACCACCCAACCCTTGCTCCAAGGTCAAGGTCACATGTTCATAAATTTAACGTTGGGGTAAATGTTGTGTAACTTCTGTTTCTTTACAGTGAACGCTTTGATATTTCATACATGCAATTCATCCCCCCACCCCTTTCCCCTTTCCCCAAGATCAACATCAAAAATTTAATTTCATTGGAGTAAATGTTTTTTATAACTTCTGTTTCTTTACAGGGAATGCCTTGATATTTCATACATGCATTCATCTGATGATACTCTATCGTGCTATAGCAAATCAAATGACCCACCACCCACCCCTTTCCTTTCCAAAATGTCGAGGTCACAAACATAGCACATTCATAAACTTTAACGTTGGGGTAAATGTCCTTAACAATCTGTTTCCTTTCATAGAACGCCTTGATATCTTCATACATGCATTCATCTGATGAAACTCTAATCGTGCTATAGCGAATCCATGACCAACCGCCCACATCACCAAATGTCTTATAACATCTGTTTCCTTTCATGGAACACCTTGATATTTCATACATGCATTCCTCAGATGACCCTCTATCATGCTGTAGCAAATCCACAACCCACCACTCAACCCTTACCCCAAGGTCAAGGTCACAGACTTAGCAATATTCATAAACTTAACGTTGGGGTATATGTTGTTTAACTTCTTTTGTTTCTTTACAGGGAACGCTTTGATATTTCATACATGCATTCATCTGATGATCCTCTATTGTGCTATAGCAAATCCATGACCCAACCCCCCACCCCCTTTTCTCCAAGGTCACAAATCTTATAGCACATTCATACATGAATTCCTCATGTGAATAGCTATCATACTGTAGAAAATCACCAACTTAGTGCATTCATAAACTTAACGTTGGGTTAAATTTTGTTTTACTTCTGTTTTTCAGGGAGCGCATTGATATTTCATACATGCATTCATCTTAATATGCTATATTATGCTATAGCAAACCCACACCCAACCCACCTGCACCTCTGACCCCAATGTCAAGGTCCACCGCATGCCCCAACCTTAACCCAAGGTCAATAATTATAATATTCATGTTTTTTTATGCAACTGTGCCAAGTTTGAGTGAAGGCTCCGCCAACAGGCGAGCTTCGTTGTCTTCTGACAACTCTTGTTATTTTCTGCACTCTGTCCTTGTCCACGCAATAACTCAAGTTCTACTTTATCTCTCGTAATAACCAAATTCGTTTTACATGTTTATCACGGCAAGACGAAGAAGTCTATTGATTTTGAGAAATTTCTGATGACTTATCTCCCCTTGGCAGCCATTTTTAGCTCGCCTGCACGAAGTGCATAAGAGCTTATGGCATACCCCCGGCGTCGTCGGCGTCCATAAACTTAACGTCGGGTAAATGTCTCATAACTTCTGTTTCCTTTCACGGAACACCTTGATATTTCATACATGCATTCCTCAGATGACCCTCTATCATGCTGTAGCAAATCAACTATCCCCCACCCAACCCTTACCCCAAGGTCATGGTCACAAACTTAGCATGTTCATAAACTTAACATTGGGTTAAATGTTGTGTGACTTATGTTTATTTACAGGGAACGCCTTCATATTTTATACATGGATTCATCAGATGACCCTCTATCATGCTGTAGCAAATCCACGACTCATCACACAACCCTTACCCCAAGGTCAAGGTCACAAACCTAGCACATTCATAAACTTAACGCAGGGGTAAATGTTGTGTAACTTCTGTTTATTTACAGGGAATGCCTTCATATTTCATACATGCATTCATCTGATGATACTCTATCGTGCTATAGCAAATCCATGACCCACCCCCCACCCCTTTCCATTTCCTCCCTTTTTCCCCAAGGTGAAGGTCACAAACTTAGCACATTCATAAACTTAGCGTTGGGGTAAATGTCTTGTAACATCTGTTTCCTTTCATGGAACACCTTTATATTTCATACATATGCATTCATCTGATGACACCCTATCGTGCTATCGCAAATCCATGACTCACCGCCCACCCATTACCCCAAGGTCAAGGTCACAAACTTAGCACATTCATAAACTTAACGTTGGGGTAAATGTCTTATAACATCTGTTTCCTTGATATTTCATACATGCATTCCTCAGATG
This sequence comes from Conchocele bisecta, assembly GCA_029237695.1. Taxonomy (NCBI): domain Eukaryota; kingdom Metazoa; phylum Mollusca; class Bivalvia; order Lucinida; family Thyasiridae; genus Conchocele; species Conchocele bisecta. The sequence goes on from CM055266.1 coordinate 3,103,702, forward strand.
ACCCTCTATCATGCTGTAGCAAATCCACAACCCACCATCCAACCCTTACCCCAATGTCAAGGTCACAAACTTAACTTACTTAAGCATGTTCATAAACTTTACGTTGGGGTAAATGTTGTGTAAATTCTGTTTCTTTCAGGGAATGCTTTGATATTTCTTCTGGCAACTCTTGTTATTTTTCGCACTCTGTATCCTTATCCACGCAATAACTCGTTCTACTTCACCGATCGTAGCCAAATTCGGTCGTAGCCAAATTCGGTATACATGTTTATCACGGCAAGATGAAGAAGCCTATTTATTTTCAAAAATTTATAATTACTTATCTCCTCTTGGCGGCCATTTTTATTGTTCGCAATCGGTAACCTTCTCCACGCAATAACTCAAGTTCTACTTCACCGATCGTAACCAAATTCGGTATACATGTTTATCATGGCAAGACGAAGAAGTCTATTGATTATGAAACATTTCCGATGACTTATCTCCCCTTGGTGGCCATTTTTATTTTTCGCACTCTGTGTCCTTGTCCACGCAATAACTCAAGTTGTACTTTATCGCTCGTAACCAAATTCGGTATAAATGTTTATCGCGGCAAGACAAAGAAGTCTATTGATTTTGAAGAAGTTTCTGATGACTTATCTCCCCTTGGCAGCCATTTTTAATTTTTTTTTTCGCACTCTGTATCCTTGTCCACGCAATAACTCAAGTTCTACTTCACCGATCGTAAACAAATTCGGTATAGATGTTTATCACGGCAAGACGAAGAAGCCTATTTATTTTCACAGATCGTGACCAAATTCAATAAACATGTTTATCACGGCAAGAACCCTATTAATTGTCAGTGAGTTATCTCCCCTTGTTAACTGGCCTTGCCCCGACGGGCGTATATTGTGACCTTCGGCACTCTTGTTTATTATGGCCTAGGGCAGATTATCTTTTGTAACTAACTAACTAACTAACTAACTAACTTTGGCCTATCTGCTTGTATCTGGGTCAAGTGTGAGTTACAGCCTGTTAATATTCCATCAATTTAGTGTAACTTGTGTACTACATGTATATTTGCAGGTGCTTTTAGCCTGAGCCACACTTCTGTTAAGACCGATCTGGGTCATGCTGATGATACCACCAATACTGATCTGGGTCACGCTGATGATACCGTACAGACTGATCTGGGTCACGCTGATGAGACCGCCGATACTGATCTGGGTCACACTGATGATACCACCAATACTGATCTGGGTCACGCTGATGATACCACCAATACTGATCTGGGTCACACTGATGAGACCGCCGATACTGATCTGGGTCACACTGATGATACCACCAATACTGATCTGGGTCACGCTGATGATACCACCAATACTGATCTGGGTCACGCTTATGAGACCGCCGATACTGATCTGGGTCACACTGATGATACCACCAATACTGATCTGGGTCACGCTGATGATACCACCAATACTGATCTGGGTCACGCTGATGATACCACCAATACTGATCTGGGTCACGCTGATGATACCACCAATACTGATCTGGGTCACACTGATGATACCACCAATACTGATCTGGGTCACGCTGATGATACCACAATACTGATCTGGGTCACGCTGATGATACCACCAATACTGATCTGGGTCACGCTGATGATACCGTACAGCCATGATCTGGGCCAAACACCCGAAGGTGAGTTGCTTGTGTGGGATATCAATACAAGTAGGGCCAATTATCTTTTGTAACAAACTATGGTCTATCTGCTTGTGGGTTGGTTGGGAAATGGGAAATAAACCCCTTTTTAGCTCGCCTGCACGAAGTGCATAAGAGCTTATGGCATACCCCCAGCTTCGTCGGCGTCCACAAACTTAACGTTGGGTAAATGTCTTATGACTTCTGTTTCCTTTCATGGAACACCTTGTTATGCCCCACCACGATAGTGGAGGGGGCATATAGTGTTACCCTTGTCCGTCCGTCCCGTCCGTCTGTCCGTCACGAAACTTTAACGCTCGGGTAAATATCTTATAATTTCTGTTTCCTTCCATTGATCAGCTTCATACTTCATATACACATTGCTCTAATGGTCCTCTACTGTCCTGTGCCAAATCCACGTTCGTCCTGCCCCCGCCAAGCCCAGGGTCAAGGTCACATACTTAGTGCTTCAAAAACTTTAACGCTCGGGTCTAAATATCGTTATAATTCTGTCTATCTCTACAAATGAATCAAGCTTCATACTCATATATGCATTGCTCTATTGGTCTTTACTGTCCTGTGCCAAATCCACATTTGTCCTGCCCCTGCCAAGCCCAGGGTCAAGGTCACATACTTGGTGCTTCAAAAACTTTAACGCTCGGGTAAATATCTTATAATTTCTGTTTCCTTCCACGGATCAGCTTCATACTTCATATACGCATTGCTCTAATGGTCCTCTACTGTCCTGTGCCAAATCCACATTTGTCCTACCCCCCGCCAAGCCACCCAGGTCAAGGTCACATACTTAGTGCTTCAAAAACTTTAACGCTCGGTAAATATCTTATAAATTTATGTTTTCTTTCACGGATCAGCTTCATACTTCTATACGCATTGCTCTAATGGTCCTCTATCGCCCTGTGCCAAATCCACGTTCGTCCTGCCCACGCCAAGCCCAGGGTCAAGGTCACATACTTGGTGCTTCAAAAACTTTAACGCTCGGGTAAATATCTTATAATTTCTGTTTCCTTTCACAGATCAGCTTCATACTTCATATACGCATTGCTCTAATGGTCCTCTACTGTCCTGTGCCAAATCCACGTTCGACCTGCCCCCACCAAGCCCAGGGTCAAGGTCACATACTGAGTGCTTCAAAAACTTTTAACGCTCGGGTAAATATCTTATAATTTCAGTTTTCTTTCACGGATCAGCTTCATACTTCATATACGCATTGCTCTAATGGTCCTCTACTGTCCTGTGCCAAATGCACGTTTGTCCTGCCCCCGCCAAGCCCAGGGTCAAGGTCACATACTTGGTGCTTCAAAAACTTTAACACTCGGGTAAAAAGAAATTTCACTTGGAATTTGGCCTCATTTATTATCAAAGCGATATGTGTGGCATCCGTGTTCTATGAACACATTTTCTAGTTATTTCATACATGCATTCCTCAGATGACCCTCTATCATGCTGTAGCACATCCACAACCCACCACCCAACCCTTACCCCAAGGTCAAGGTCTCAAACTTAGCATGTTCATAAATTTAACGTTGGGGTAAATGTTGTGTAACTTCTGTTTGTTTACAGGGAATGCCTTCATATTTCATACATGCATTAATCTGCTGACCCTCTATCATGCTGTAGCAAATCCACGATCCACCACCCAACCCTTTCCCCAAGGTCATGGTCACAAACTTAGCATGTTCATAAACTTAACGTTGGGGTAAATGTTGTGTGACTTCTGTTTATTTACAGAGAACGCCTTCATATTTATACCCCCCGCAACGAGTTGTGGGGGGGTATACTGGAGTCAGGTTGTCCGTCCGTCCGTGCGTTCGTGCGTCCGTAAACTTAATATCAGAGAAATATTGTTATAACTTCTATTTCCTTCATCTAAAATGCTTAATATTTCACACGTGCATTCCTGTAAGGCTCTACTACCATGCTGTGCCAAATCCACGACCGTCCAACCCCCGCAGATCCCAAGGTCATGGTCAAATACTTAGTCCGTAAACTTAACATCAGAGAAGTATTGTTATAACTTCTATTTCCTTCATCTAAAATGCTTAATATTTCACACATGCATTCATGTAAGGCTCTACTACCATGCTGTGGCAAATCTACGACCGTCCAACCCACGCAGATCCGAAGGTCAAATACTTAGTCTCTTTACAAAACTTAACATCAAAGAAATATTGTTATAACTTCTATTTCCTTCATCTGAAATGCTTAATATTTCACACATGCATTCCTGTAAGGCTCTACTACCATGCTGTGCCAAATCCACGACCGTCCAACCCCTGCTGATCCCAAGGTCAAGGTCAAATACTTAATCTCTTTACAAAACTTAACATCGGAGAAATAAGTTATAACTTCTATTTCCTTCATTGAAAATTCTTATTATTTCACTTGTGCATTCCTCTAAGGTTGTACTATCATGCTGTGACAAATCTACGACTGTCCAACCCCCGCTGATCCCAAGGTCAAGGTCACATACTTAGTCCCTTTACAAAACTTATCATCAGAGAAATATGTTATAACTTCTATTTATTTCATTGAAAATTCTTAATATTTCGTATGCTGTGACAAATCCCCGCTGATCTCGAGGTCAAGGTCACATACTTAGTCTCTTTACAAAACTTAACATCAGAGAAATCGGTTATAACTTCTATTTCCTTGCTCGGATCTGCTTCACATTTCACACATGCAGTGCTCCAATGCACCTCTACCACCCTGTGACAAATTCACGTTCATACCACTCCCGCTAATCCCAGAGTCAAGGTCACAAGCCCACAGACTTGGACATTTTTACATATTTAGGGGTACCTGGGCCCACGCGGGGGGGGGGGGGGTATTCCGTAAGCCTCGCTTACTGACCAATCTAGTTTAATACATGGATTCATATGATGATACTCTATCGTGCTATTGCAAATCCATGACCCACCGCCCATCCCTTACCCCAAGGTCAAGGTCACAAACTTAGCACATTCATAAACTTAACGTTGGGGTAAATGTCTTATAACATCTGTTTCCTTTCATGGAACGCCTTGAAATTTCATACATGCATTCCTCCGATGACCCTCTATCATGCTGTAGCAAATCCACAACCCACCACCCAACCCTTGCTCCAAGGTCAAGGTCACATGTTCATAAATTTAACGTTGGGGTAAATGTTGTGTAACTTCTGTTTCTTTACAGTGAACGCTTTGATATTTCATACATGCATTCATCCCCCCCACCCCTTTCCCCAAGATCAACATCATAAATTTAACATTGGAGTAAATGTTTTTTATAACTTCTGTTTCTTTACAGGGAATGCCTTGATATTTCATACATGCATTCATCTGATGATACTCTATCGTGCTATAGCAAATCAATGACCCACCACCCACCCCTTTCCCCAAAATGTCGAGGTCACAAACATAGCACATTCATAAACTTAACGTTGGGGTAAATGTCTTAACATCTGTTTCCTTTCATAGAACGCCTTGATATTTCATACATGCATTCATCTGATGAAACTCTATCGTGCTATAGCGAATCCATGACCCACTGCCCACCCCAAATGTCTTATAACATCTGTTTCCTTTCATGGAACACCTTGATATTTCATAAATGCATTCCTCAGATGACCCTCTATCATGCTGTAGCAAATGCACAACCCACCACCCAATCCTTACCCCAAGGTCAAGGTCACAAACTTAGCATGTTCATAAACTTAACGTTGGGGTAAATGTTGTTATAACTTCTGTTTCTTTACAGGGAACGCTTTGATATTTCATACATGCATTCATCTGATGATCCTCTATTGTGCTACAGCAAATCCATGACCCACCCCCCCACCCCCCCTTCCACAAGGTCACAAACATTAGCACATTCATACATGCATTCCTCATGTGAATAGCTATCATGCTGTAGAAAATCACCAACTTAGTGCGTTCATAAACCTAACGTTGGGTTAAATTTTGTTTGACTTCCGTTTTCAGGGAGCGCATTGATATTTCATACATGCATTCATCTTAATATGCTATATTATGCTTTAGCAAACCCACGACCCACTTTGCACCACTGACCCCAATGTGAAGGTCCACCGCACGCCCCTTAACCCAAGATCAATTATATATAATATTCATGTTTTTTTATGCAACTGTGCCAAGTTTGAGTGAAGGCTGCCAACAGGCGAGCTTCGTTGTCTTCTGACAACTCTTGTTAAAAAAAGGTACGTATTATGTTTTACCGCTGGGCGGGCGGGCGGGCGGGCGGGTGCGTGGGCAGAAAAAGTGCATAGTTTGTGTACACATCTCCTCCGAAATCGTTCAGTCGATCGATCTGAAACTATACACACGTCTTCTACACATATTGAAGATGTGCACCTTGGTGTTTTTATGCCGAAAAAATATTTTTTAACAAAAATATCGCCTTTTTAACTTAGCCATATTTTCTACATTTTTCTGTACAAGTATATATACGGTACAGAGTTTGTGTACACAACTCCTCCGAAACCGTTCAGTCGATCGATCTGAAACTATACACACGTCTTCTACACGTACTGAAGATGTACACCTTGGTGTTTGTATGCCGAAAATTATTTTTTAACAAAAATATCGCCTTTTTAACTTAGCCATTTTTTCTACATTTTTCTATACAATTATATATATGGTACATAGTTTGTGTACACAACTCCTCTGAAACCGTTCAGTCGATCGATCTGAAACTATACACACGTCTTCTACACATATTGAAGATCTGCACCTTGGTGTTTTTATGCTGAAAAAATATTTTTTAACAAAAATATCACCTTTTTAACTTAGCCATTTTTTCTACATTTTTGTATACAATTCTATATACATGTAGGGTACAGAGTTTGTGTACACAACTCCTCTGAATCCGTTCAGTCGATCGATCTGAAACTATACACACGTCTTCGAGATGAAGAAATAATGCTATACAGTTTCAAATTCTCATTAATGTTTCTTGCCTTGGTGACAACTTCACATTTCTGCATCTTCGCTGTCTGGCCCATATTTGACAGTCGTATTTTGTGACTTACGGCACTCTTGTTATACCCCCCGCAACGAGTTGTGGGGGGTATACTGGAGTCAGGTTGTCCGTCCGTCCGTCCGTCCATCCGTCCGGGCACACATTAGGGTACTTATGTGGCTAGCCCCACAGGGTTATGGACTTGGTAAAGGATAGGGTTGGTTACAATTAGCCACCTAAAAAAATAGTTTTATGTGGCTAAAAATCGTTTTATGTGGCTAATATTTAACATGTGATAAGCCACATAAGTATAGTAATGTAAGAACGTCCGTGCGTCCATCCGTGCGTCCGTCTGTGCGTCCGTAAACTTAACATCAGAGAAATATTGTTATAACTTCTATTTCCTTCATCTAAAATGCTTGATATTTCACACATGCATTCCTGTAAGGCTCTACTACCATGCTGTGCCAAATCCACGACCGTCCAACCCCCGCAGATCCCAAGGTCAAGGTCAAATACTTAGTCCGTAAACTTAACATCAGAGAAATATTGTTATAACTTCTATCTCCTTCATCTAAAATGCTTAATATTTCACACATGCATTCCTGTAAGGCTCTACTACCATGCTGTGCCAAATCCACGACCATCCAACCCCCGCTGATACCAAGGTCAAGGTCAAATACGTAGTCTCTTTACAAAACTTAACATCAGAGAAATATTGTTCTAACTTCTATTTCCTTCATCTAAAATGCTTAATATTTCACACATGCATTCCTGTAAGGCTCTACTACCATGCTGTGCCAAATCCACGACCGTCCAACCCCCCGCTGATCCCAAGGTCAAGGTCAAATACTTAGTCTCTTTACAAAACAAAACTTACATAGAAATATTGTTCTAACTTCTATTTCCTTCATCTAAAATTCTTAATATTTCACACATGCATTCCTGTAAGGCTCTAATAACATGCTGTGCCAAATCCATGACCGTCCAACCCCCGCTGATCCCAATGTCAAGGTCAAATACTTAATCTCTTTACAAAACTTAACATCGGAGAAATAAGTTATAACTTCTATTTCCTTCATTGAAAATTCTTATTATTTCACTTGTGCATTCCTCTAAGGTTGTACTATCATGCTGTGACAAATCTACGACTGTCCAACCCCCGCTGATCCCAAGGTCAAGGTCACATACTTAGTCCCTTTACAAAACTTAACATCAGAGAAATAAGTTATAACTTCTATTTCCTTCATTGAAAATTCTTATTTTTTCACTTGTGCATTCCTCTAAGGTTGTACTATCATGCTGTGACAAATCTACGACTGTCCAACCCCCGCTGATCCCAAGGTCAAGGTCACATACTTAGTCTCTTTACAAAACTTAACATCAGAGAAATATGTTATAACTTCTATTTCTTTCATTGAAAATTCTTAATATTTCATATGCTGTGACAAATCCCCGCTGATCTCGAGGTCAACGTCACATACATACCGTATAACCTCGAATTAACGCCCCCTTCCTAATAACGCCCCCCCCTCCCCCCCATTTATCCAATGACCAATGACCGCCAATTTCAAACACAAATAATCCTTAAATCCTTATTTGTGTTTGAAATTGGCGGTCCTTGGTAATTTATTTTGTTTTTTTTTGTTTTTTTTTGTTTGTTTACTGGCTAATAAACGCCCCCCCCCCCCCCCCCCCCCCCCCCCCCCCCCCCCCACACCCCTACTTTTGTAAAATGTAACGATGCCGGGAGCGTTAATTCGAGGTTATACGTGAGTCTCTTTACAAAACTTAACATCAGAGAAATCGGTTATAACTTCTATTTCCTTGCTCGGATCTGCTTCACATTTCACACACTCATTGCTCCAATGGACCTCTACCACCCTGTGACAAATTCACGTTCATGCCGCTCGCGCTAATCCCAGAGTCAAGGTCACAAGCCCACACACTTGGAAATTTTTACATATTTTAGGGGTACCTGGGCCCACGCGGGGGGTATTCCGTAAGCCTCGCTTAGTGACCAATCTAGTTAAGACTAGTTTTCAAATCTCAATCGGTCCGAGAGTTCAACCGACAAACTGAAAATTATATATATTGTGGAAATATAATTGTCAATTCGCCCACAAGTCAAATCGTCCAAAGGGTTTAATGAACCTATCAATGTTTTCCCTGCCCGTGGAAAATTACACAATATACCACAGACCCGGGAATTAGTCGGCCGAGTATGTCAAATAGTGTGTAAATAGGGTGACGGAGCGGAATCATCACGTTGTTCCACACACAGGCAGATCCTGGCATAGATTCCCAACTGAATACTCTTTAATTTGTTGAATAAAAGTACCAAATCCCACTACCCATACCATAATACTTACCTATCATATATTTACCTACTCTGTGGTACACACGATCCAACTATCAAAAGGGTGCTCCAAAATTTAAATGCGGATACTATGATATATAATACAACAACATCATTTACAACTTTCATTATAAGACACAGGTCAATATCTAGAACGTCAACACGGCTGAATCAAAATTTCTAGACAAGACATGTAACCTTGTACTACATGCGCAAAGGAACGTCGGCCGTCACAGGCGGATAGGGGGAGGTACAAAAAAATACTGGACCAAAAATGCCCCCCACCCAGATAATTTTACTTGAAATACACCCACAACCACCATATTTTGTTTTTTACCCACCACCACGAGAAAAAAAATGAGTGTGTCCCCCACCCCCGAGATTTTTTCCAAAAGCCCTTAGCTGTCCGCGTATATTGTGCAGTGTGCAGTGCAGTGTGCAGTGTGCCAGCCATTTTGGACAGTAATTAGCAAATTAAATATGTGTCTGGTATGCACATAACAAAGTGAATGAAACAAAACCATGGTTTAATAGACCAGCAAGAGATATATGTCGGCTAAAAACTTGATATAGTGGCTGTGAAAATGCAGTATATACTAATTATAAACAGCATAAACTCAGGTTATTATGCACATTCACAAAACAGCATGTATGTGAAGTCTGATCTGGAATTCACATGACTACATGAATTCACTTATAAAGTATGATAATTGCACATCAAAAAATAAATACAGAGAATAAATAGTAATGTCCGTTAACATTTTAAGGAAACACGGTTATCACCCCTGATATCAGTGTGAACATTTTCGTCTAAAATAAAATGTATACGTCCAATCAATACGTGGGTTAATGGTGAATGAATGTTTATTTTGCCAGAAAATGTCGTACGTACAGAATATACAAAAGTATCTGTATCACCATATTATAACCTACTGCGTGGGCATGTACCTTTAAACTGATCAAACACTCAATAAGCCCCATTTTGTCATTGTGTGACACATGGAAAGGTGTTTCATTCAATTGTACTTCCTTCTATTTCTATAATAGCATCAAAATACTCATTGCTTTGAAATAGTTAGCATCAAAATACTATATAATTCTTAAACACTTTTAGTAAATTCTCAATCATTTTCCTGCACAAATAAAACATTCAAATACTATTAGAGGGACTGGTATACACGGTTTCATTTGTGTGTTTTATGGGACCACAAACCTCTAGATACTGGTCAGTACAGAAACACCTACACTGGCTATCCAGCAGCCCCCTCCTTGTTCTACATTGGGAGACGACAAACATGCGCTGCTGTTTATGTATTCTATTTATAAAGCCAGTGGATAACCGACAGGCTAGGGACGCTATCAGTAATTGGATATGCCCCTCCTTCTAAATTCGGTACCAGGGCACCGATTGTTGGGCCTTTAAACCAATAACTATTGAATGACAATTGAAATTGACGTCATGTTTTGCTATGACCTTAAAGGTACATGCCCACGCAGTAGGCACAAAATGTTCTTTATAGGAATTAAATAAGTGTATAATTATGTCACTATTCCACCAGTTCTAAAAATTACGAGTGCCCGCTATACAAATATAATCATTTATTAATTATCAATTTACTGTTAGCGACGCGCGGCGGTAACAGTCTATTTTGATAATGTGCGGGGACGACGACTTTCACATCACGGCTTGCGGTGCGCATGCTCAGTATACTACGCGCGCCAGTAGGCTTCCCAATATGTAAACAAGAATATGAACATGTCGAAACGTCCAGAACGGAAATTGTATGAAACGGCGTCGGCCAAAAAAAAGGCGAAATGTCTGAGGGACAGGCAGTACAGAGAGAGAGAGAGTGGTTAATATTGGCGACCAGATCACCAAATTGAAAGAGTTACGTGGAGATTTAGATTTGGACTCGAATAGAGATTTTTCTTCTCAACTTCCGATACTTCACTGCGCATGTCAAATATGTGATATGATTGACCGTGTCACGTGACGCGTGTTGGTAAAAATAGCACGAGGTCGGAAAATACCCTTTCTGGTCGCGGCATATAAAATGCGATTAACACGCGCTGTAATTAAAAATAACTCGTTAGTGGGTAAACAAATGGCTCATATAAGGCATGGCAGAAAATGAAAAGTAGTAGTACAGTGTAACCTGCTGCGTGGGCATGTACCTTTAAACCCTTTCACCTGTTTTCCTGTTGCAGAGGCTATGGCCAGCAAGACGGTGTGCCTACCAACACTGATCAAGGAACTAAATCAGCTATCGCTGAATAGCAGTTATACAGGAACGAGTGGTGACCAGGTACACTATGCCTTGTGTTAACACTTTTAACACTACAGCCAACTGTAGCGGTGTTTGCAACAAGTGTAGATCCAGATGGAGCCGGTAACATCCGGATCTGCACTTTTTCCAAGCATTTGTCAGAAGAAAAACATCCAGTTTTCAAATGGACTGGTCTGATAATCATTTTTGTCGAGCCTGATCACTATGATCACAATGACGTCCGGGTGGGTGACCGCACGTGCGTACGTCTGTCCGTCCGTCCGTCCGTCCGTCCGTCCGTCCTTCCGAAATCTGCATTAACGTTTTTAAATACTTTATATCTCTGCAGTCCTAAGTCACATTGACTTGAAACTTCATATGCGTATTAGTCATCATCCATATATTCATGCTGTATGCCACTCATGCGGCCCCTGTGCCCAAGGTCAAGGTCAAATGACTTTGAAGTTTGCGTTCAATTTTTGTCAAAATTTGCGTTAGTTTTCAAATACCTACTATCTCTAACCGTAAGTCTGATTTGCTTGACACTTTGTATGCTTATTGGTCATCATCCATATATTCATTATGTGTCCCACTCATGCGGCCCCTGTGCCCCTATGTCAAGGTCAAATGACTTAGAAGTTTGCGTTATTATAAAATTGGCGTTAAAGTTTTTACATATCTTACATCTCCACAATTGTGACTCCAATTTACTTCCAATACTTTTCATCATCCATATTTTCATTCCATAGCCTGCCCATGTGGTCCACATGCCGAAGGTCAAGGTCAAATGACTTTGAAATTTGTGTTAAAGTTTTTACATACCTTATATCTCCACAACACTTACTCCGATTTACTTCCAACATCCAATACTTCTTATTCATCATCTATATTTTCATTCTATAGCCTGCCCATGTGGTCCACATGCCCAAGGTCAAATGACTTTGAAATTTCTGTTAACGTTTTTACATACCTTATATCTCCACAACACTTTCTCTGATTTACTTCAAACTTCAAATAATTCTTTATTATCATCCATATTTTCATTCTATAGCCCACCCATGCGGCCCACATGCCTAAGATCAAGGTCAAATGACTTTGAAATGTGCGTTAAAGCTTTTACACACCTTATATCTCCACCACCCTTCATTCAAACTTCAAATAAATACACTCTGAGATCATCAAATGCCTCGGCGGGCTCTACATGCGGGCCGCGGCCATCTGGTGTGACAATTGGATTGGTCGGAAAATTTACAAATCAAAATCCATTCCAGTTATTTAGGGATGAAAGAGTTAACTTTGCCAAGATTTCTATGGTCCGGGACTATGTGTCCTTTTGTCCGGTCATAAAGTTTCCGAGAATTTCTCAAATCTGCCATCGGGGGCATTCGTCCGCCGACAGGCCAAGTTTACTAGTTATTGTAATTGTATTGCTGAATGTACAGTTTTTACCCCCTTCAAGTACATTCCTGTTTGTATATGTGGCTGTGACTGGAGAAATGGGGCTTATGTGACTTGTGACCAGTGTAGCTCCTGATCTTCTAGCAGACACATACAGCCTGATAATGATCTATATTGATTGTTAGATGCATTGATGGAATGGCGAACATTGCAGATCCTAATCAGACTGTGCAGATGCACATGCTGATCTGGATCTACACTGGTCGCAAAAGCCATAAGCCCCATTATTTCTGCAGTCACAGCATATGACCTTGCTGTTCAACGGATGTAAACAATCCATCCTGTTTTTAGGGTGGGTGGTTGGTCGGTCGAATGCGGCGGAGTAAATTAACGGTAGGGGTTCCTCCTTATAGGAATCACGATTTGCCTGGTTTGGCCCTCGGGTACGTTTTTATCTTTGGCTCTTTTGTTACCTGGGAGTTGAATTTGGTTATTGCCCATTATAAAAGCAGTAAGATTATTACTGATCCTACTGCTTTTGGGAGGGGGGCAAGTGATTCTGGTTGGCAATGACCTGGCATCAGATCAGGATTATTCTGATTTCAGGTCTATATAAATGACCATGTCAACATGGAAGTCTCTAACGAAGATGCCAACCCGGAAAATGTGCCCGACACCGTTCCTCGCTGTGAAGAAGACATGGAGGTCTCTAATGGCGAAGATGCCATACCGGAAAACGTGCCCGACACCGTTCCTCGCTGTGAAGAAGACATGGAGGTCTCTAATGGCGAAGATGCCATACCGGAAAACGTGCCCGACACCGTTCCTCGCTGTGAAGAAGACATGGAGGTCTCTAATGGCGAAGATGCCATACCGGAAAACGTGCCCGACACCGTTCCTCGCTGTGAAGAAGACATGGAGGTCTCTAATGGCGAAGATGCCATACCGGAAAATGTGCCCGACACCGTTCCTCGCTGTGAAGAAGACATGGAGGTCTCTAATGGCGAAGATGCCATACCGGAAAATGTGCCCGACACCGTTCCTCGCTGTGAACAAGACATGGAGGTCTCTAATGGCGAAGATGCCATACCGGAAAATGTGCCCGACACCGTTCCTCGCTGTGAACAAGACATGGAGGTCTCTAATGGCGAAGATGCCATACCGGAAAACGTGCCCGAACCCTCACATCACTAGTGAGGTGTTTTTTTACATGTCCTATTATGTGCATGTACAGTCAAACTTGTCTTAAGCAAGCGGCCATGGGAAAGTCCAAAATTGCTTGCTTAACACAGGTGGGTGCTTAGTGGAGGTTCATCTTGGACCGACTTATAACTTGTTCCATATAGATTTATATGTACAATTAATGTACAGTCAAAACTTGTCGTAAGTTCATATGTACATTTTTTTGAACAGATAAATATAAATGGAACTAGTACAGTGTATAGGGAGAAATAAAAACGGAACAATTTCATGTTTCAGTAAGAATGTATTCAGAAATAAACAATAAACCCGTTATGGGCATTATAATTTGCTGAAGAAATAAGAAAAATATGTATTGTTGTACCCTCAATATGTATGCGTCAATAAACAGTTTTCTTATTTATTCACTAAATTATAGTTTGTGACCACTGATTTGAATATGGATTTATAAACGTTATTTACATTAACACTTGCCTCAATAAACATTTGTTCTTATTTATTCACTAAATTATAGTTTGTGACACTGATTTGAACCTGTGAATCTGGATTTAATGAATGTTATTTACAATAGTAACATGATTAACACTTTTTAAAAAAGTCGCTGATTTTGGTTTGTTGGCAACTTTACTCCATTCTCATTGTTGTGGCCAATTCACTCGGTACCATAATGTTATCCAGCATTATAACTGGATAATATATAACTTAATGCAAATTGAACCATCTGGCTGTGAGTCTTAAGATGCAAGTAAGATTTTTGTTTTATCTTCAAAGAAACAAATTTGGTAAAAGTGTTTAATATTTATAATATTTCTTGTCAACAAACTGTTACGTATGTATAAGTTGCTTCATGTAAACATAGAAAACATCAATCAACAGCCAGGTTTACTTTACTACATTTGTTAGACATTTTGTATATGACAGTTGAATCTGGTTATACCCCTTATGTGAGTAATACGATTATTCGTAATTCTATTTTAGGGAAGGGGCCAAGTGACTTTGGTGTGGTATGGACCTGGCACCAGGTCCGTATGGACCTGGCACCAGATCCGGTTATTCTAATTTCAGGGCTGAATATATTTTTTCTCGATATAAATATTCTGTTCTGATTTTAGGATTTTCCCCCCAATGCAGCAGGTTGAAATGGGATCGAACCCGTTTGCCCGGCCTTACATGACCTTAGCTGTTGATAGTCCGTTAAACACCAATAAACAAACAAACTACATTGGTTAGAAATCCGCATATTCTCACTTCTGGCACCGAAATATACAGAATATGGAGTTACAAAAAAAATTGATAGTATGTTTAGTTTGTCATGTGTTTCATGTCAAAATGTTACATACTGCTGTAAATCAGGAAATGTTTTAACAGACTGTTCATGGCAATTTGTAAGCAAAAGCAATGCATTTAAGATAAAGCTGGTCCTAATAGATTTGTTACAAACCAAACAATTTTTATAAACTTATTTCAATATAAATAAAGGACTTTCCATAATGTGTATGTACCATTGACAAAATTGACAAAGTTGTTACATACATCAATTGCCTCAAATGTTAAAATAGTCTGTTCATGGTAATAATTACTTTGTAAAAGGTTTATAAAATAGATCTTGTCCCTGCGGGTTTATTATAAGTTGTAAATAGCTTGTGTAGTGCTATTTGCAGTATTAATAAAGGAAGGTATATAATATGTACGTAACATTGACAAAAACATGTTGCAGTACCTTAAAGCTGTTGCAATTGAGTATTCATGGTATTTTAACTGATCGAATTTTAGACTTAAAACACACTTTGTCGTGGGTGGTTGGTCGGGCGAACGGGACGTCGTAAATTAACATTAGGGGTTACTCCTTAATATAGGAATCACGATTTGCCTGGTTTGGCCCCCAGATACGTTTTTATCTTTGGCTCTGTTGTTACCTGGGAGATGAATTGGGTTATTGCCCATTATAAAAGTAGTAAAATTATTACTGATTGTACTGCTTTTGGGAAGGGGCCAGGTGATTCTGGTGTGGCGAGGACTTGGCGTTTCGTAAACCGCTTCACCAGTTTTCATAATATTTGTCCACAATGTGTGTCTAGGGATGGTGCATTGTTTTGACAAATTGAATTCAGCATCGTACGGGTTGACAGTATTTGGTACACTGGCTGTATAGAAAAAATCCCTCCAACTCTGTGGGTGTTCCCCTAGACTGAAAATGAATGATTGATTATAGGCAGTTAAACACCAATAATCAATCGATCATTAATGAACCTAGACCGGGAAAAAAAAATGATATACAAAAATAAATCTGCAATTTCCAGAGCTCCAGATAAGATGCGTATTGGCGTATTTACGCACTTATTTTAGCAGAATACACATTGATTATCGAAAGTGGGAGTACAAAATACTCGCAGCAATGTGAAAATATGCATTGATTTCCAAATTGAGTAGTGAAAATACTGTAATAAAGTTGAAAATTTACTGCTTTTTGCTGCTCAAATAAGTGAATTTTTAAATTTGTTTTATTTGTTATCATTTGTTCCTATTAAATAAATAATACATTTGTAAAAGTGAAATACGCATTGAATTTGAAATCTGGGGGTATAATGCTCTTTAGATACAAAAGTTATTTGGAGCTCTGAATTTCTACACGATTGCGTGACCCACACCACAGTACGTTTTAGGCCTTGCTATCGTTACAGTGGAGTGCTAGGGGGATTTAGTATGATGTAGGGCACTGTTGAATGATTAACCTTTTCAACACTACAGACCTCTATAGCGGCGTTTGCAAACAGTGTAGATCCAGATGAGCCGGCTCATCATGAGCCGTCTCATCGGGATCTGCACTTTTTGCAAGTAATTTTCATATTTTTCAAGAAAAGAAACACACCTGTTTCATAAATGCAATAGTCTGAAAATCATTTTGTGACGATTGGATTGGTCGGAACATTAACATATCAAAATCCATTCCAGTTGAAAGGGTTAATTTTGTGTGAATTAGGTTGCCCAAAGTGCCTGCATGTATGTATGTATGTATGTAAGTATAATCATATATTCATCCAAAATGGCCCATTGTGAAATGTTGTGAATGTTTGGTTACTATATCGCAAATAATACAATGCACAGCAGGCATATACATATGACGGTATCGCAATACTGATGGTATTACCAGCAACTGACAATCCGTGGATCCTCTCCAGATTGGACCAGTATTGCTCGGGTTTCACTGTACTTATGAGTGTCTGTGTATTTGTCTCCATTCGCTGCGACTGGAGAACTGGGGCTTCTGGTTCATACGATGAGTGTAGATCCAGATCAGCATGCGCATCCGTGCAGTCTGATCAGGATCTGCACTGTGCGCCATTCTATCAATGAAACACCGGTCATGCTTGTAATTAATACTATAGGTCGGCGTCGGGTTACAGGAGTGTGCTACATAATCAGGAGCTACAATGGTCACAAATTCCATAAGCCCCATTTCTCCAGTCACAGCCACATGTACTGATGAGGCATTTTGGGTCACATACGGACCCCCAGTTGACAACAAAAACTGCCTTTAAGCCAGTGTAGATATTTGTTACATGTACTTCATAAATTATTTTAGAAATGGTAAATTTGTATTGTTTTCTGATCCCATACGTATGGCCTGAAAAAAGTGGGTTCTGTTAAAAAACATGTTTATGTTCTCAGCTGGTGGTCCATATGACATGTACAATGTAAGTATATGGATGGAAGTGTATAAATGTATTCTTGAATAAATGAGTTGAACCAAATATGTTGTCCTTCTTATGACATCACAGCCCCATCTACAATGTGGTGGTAGCCAGGATTAGGGGGCATGTTAAAAAAGGAAAGGGTTTAACGTCCCAGCAACAGCCAAAGTCATATAGAGACGGGAGGGACATATTGATTTGCTCTTGAAGTACGGGTGGGAGCACCCGATGGGTACCGTAATTTAACGATCGGGGTTCATCCTTACCAGAATTCCGGCTGGAGACCTGGTTTGGCCCTCGCATACGTCTTTGACATTTTGTATGTGACAGTTGAATCTTGTTATACCCATTATGTGAGTATTACGATATTCGTAATCCTATTTTAGGGGAAGGGTGCCAAGTGACTTTGCTGTCATGGACCTGGCACCAGGTCGGGCTATTCTAATTTCAGGGCTGAATATATGTTTTCTCTGTAAAAATTCCGTTCTGATTTTGGGATCCTCCCTCCCAAATGGGATCGAACCTGTTTACCCGGCCTTACGTGTCCTTAGCTGTTGATAGGCCATTAAACACCAATAAACAAACAAACGTATTTGCATCCGTTCGTCCGTGATCATTTACGTGGAAAATTTAGTTTGAATGTCCCCATGCCATACCTTAAGTATTACTAATGGATTACTTTGACAAGCACACACTTCATACATGTGGAGTTAGGCGACATAATCACATGATGTGAGCGGCTCGGCGGGGACAGGTGAATGGTAAATTTAAAGGTAGATGCCAACTCAGTAAGCACAAACTGTACTTTAGAGTGTATAATTGTGTCACTATTCCACCAGTTCTAAAAATTACAAATGCCCGGAAAACAGATATAATCATTTAGTAATACATGTATTTATTTTACTGATAGTGACGCGCGTTGGTATCGGGCTATTTTCATATGCAAATGAGGCATGATATTTTTTACTTATTTATACTAATGAAATGCGTCACCTGAAAAAAATATGTTTTTCGACAGATTATAAAGTATGATCATTGCACATCAAAAAATAAATACAGAGGTTAAATAGTAATGTCCGTCATCATGTTAAGGAAACACGGTTATCGCCCCTGATATCAGTGTAAAATTGTTCGTCTAAAATAAAATGTATAATAATGCCAATCAATTTGTGTGGTAATGGTGAATGAATGTTTATTTTGCCAGAAAATGTCATATGTACAGAATATACAAAAAGTATCTGTATCACTACTATATTACAACCTACTGCGTGGACATGTACCTTTAATAATGGGATTTATCCTTACAGTACATGTAATCCCGATATCCCTGATTTGGCTCTCGGGTACATTTTATTAGCTCGACTATTCGAAGAATACTTAGAGCTTATGTTGTCACCCCGGCGTCTGCGTCACTGTCACGCCTTGGTTAAGGTTTTTAGTCAAGCTTGTATATGGAATACTACTGGCCCTACATCCACCATACTTGGACAACTTCATCTCCTAGTGATGTACATCAATAACCCCTGATCTATATTTGACCTTGACCTACATTTCCTCTTGAATTGCTTACTTAATTCCCCTTGGTTAAGGTTTTTAGTCAACCTTGGTTAAGGTTTTTAGTCAAGCTTGTACATGTAATACTATTGTGCATAACTGGTCAACCATACCTTGGACAAAACCTTTCTTCTCATAGGGATGTACATCAATAACCCCTGATCTATATTTGACCTTGACCTACATTTCCTCATGAATTACTTAGTTAATTCCCCTTGGTTAAGGTTTTTAGTCAAGCTTGTATATGGAATACTACTAGCCCTACACCAACCATACTTGGACAACTTCATCTCCTAGTGATGTACATCAACAACGCCTGATCTATATTTGACCTTAACCTACATTTCCTCTTGAATTACTTAGTTAATTCCCCTTGGTTAAGGTTTTTAGTCAACCTTGGTTAAGGTTTTTACTCAAGCTTGTACATGGAATATAATTGTGCATACAGACACCATACTTGGATAACCTTTCCTCATAGAGATGTACATCAATAACCCCTGATCTATATTTGACCTTGACCTACATTTCCTCATGAATTACTTAGTTAATTCCCTTTGGTTAAGGTTTTTAGTCAAGCTTGTATATGCAATACTACTGGCCCTACACCCACCATACTTGGACAACTTCATCTCCTAGTGATGTACATCAATAACCCCTAATCTATATTTTACCTTGACCTACATTTCCTCATGAATTACTTAGTTAATTCCCCTTGGATAAGGTTTTTAGTCAAGCTTGTATATGCAATACTACTGGCTCTACATCCACCATACTTGGACAACTTCATCTCCTAGTGATGTACATCAACAACCCCTGATCTATATTTGACCTTGACCTACATTTCCTCTTGAATTACTTAGTTAATTCCCCTTGGTTAAGGTTTTTAGTCAACCTTGGTTAAGGTTTTTAGTATTGTACATGGAATACTAGTGTGCATACAGACACCATACTTGGACAACCTTTTATCATAGGGATGTACATCAATAACCCCTGATATATATTTGACCTTGACCTACATTTCCTTTTGAATTACTTACTTAATTCCCCTTGGTTAAGGTTTTTAGTCAAGCTTGTACATGGAATACTCCTGGCCCTACACCAACCATACTTGGACAACTTCATCTCCTAATGATGTACATCAATAACCCCTGACCTATATTTTACCTTCACCTACATTTAACCTTGAATTACTTACTTATTTCCCTTTGGTTAAGGTTTGTACTCAAACTTGGTTAATGTTTATAGTCAAACTTGTATATGGAATACTCCTGGGCCTACAGCAACCATACTTGGACAACTTCATCTCCTAGTGATGTACATCAATAATCCCTGACCTATATTTGACCTTGACCTACTTTTATCCTTGGATTACTTAGTTATTTCCCCTTGGTTAAGGTTTTTAGTCAAGCTTGTATATGGAATACTCCTGGGCCTACAGCAACCATACTTGGAAAACTTCATCTCCTAGTGATGTACATCAATAACGCCTGACCTATATCTGACATTGACCTACAGTTAACCTTGAATTACTTACTTAATTTCCCTTGGTTAAGGTTTTTCGTCAACCTTGGTTAAGGTTTTATGCAGGCCACGGCCACCTTGTTTGTCAAGCTATGTGTACATCGACAACCCTCGTGTCGAGCTATGCTGTTCTCCTACAGCTCTTGTTTTTGTCGCGCCCGCTTGCGAACAGCGCGATACAGTCGGTACATTGGCGTAGGTGCGTCCGAGTTAAAGTTTTTAGCTCGACTATTCGAAGAATAGTCAGAGCTTATGTAGTCACCCCGGCGTCCGCGTCATCGTCACGCATTGGTTAAGGTTTTTAGTCAAGCTTGTATATGGAATAATCCTGGCCCTACACCCACCATACTTGGACAACTTCATCTCCTAGTGATGTACATCAACAACCCCAACCTATATTTGACCTTGAATTACTTAGTTAATTCCCCTTGGTTAAGGTTTTTAGTCAACCTTGGTTAAGGTTTTTAGTCAAGATAGTACATGGAATACTATTGTGCATACAGACACCATACTTGTACCAACCTTTTCTCATATGGATGTACATCAATAACCCCTGATCTATATTTGACATTGACCTATAGTTCCTCTTGAATTGCATAGTGAATTCCCCTTGGTTAAGGTTTTTAGTCAAGCTTGTAGATGGAATACTCCTGTCCCTATACCAACCATACTTGGACAACTTCATCTTCTAGTGGTGTACATCAACAACCCTTGACCTATATTTGACCTTGACCTACATTTAACCTTCAATTACTTAGTTGATTCCCCTTGGTTAAGGTTTTTAGTCAACCTTGGTTAAGGGTTTTAGTCGAGCTTGTACATGGAATACTATTGTGCATAGAGACAACATACTTCGACCTTTTCTCATAGGGATGTACATCAATAATCCCTGACCTATATTTGACCTTGACCTACTTTTACCCTTGGATTACTTAGTTATTTCCCCTTGATTAAGGTTTTTAGTAAAGCTTGTATATGTAATACTCCTGGGCCTACAGCAACCATACTTGGAAAACTTCATCTCCTAGTGATGTACATCAATAACCCCTGACCTATATCTGACATTGACCTACATTTAACCTTGAATTACTTACTTAATTTCCCTTGGTTAAGGTATGTCAACCTTGGTTAAGGTTTTTATGCGGGCAGCGGCCACCTTCTTTGTCAAGCTATGTGTACATCGACAACGCTCGTAGTCGAGCTATGCTGTTCTCCTACAGCTCTGGTTTGTTATACTTATCAAAGCCTCGTCATGATCCATATTGTCATTCTACTACCCACCCGCGCGGCTCATGTGCCCAGTGTGAAATTAATTTGAAAGTTACCATACGTTTTTTTGGGATTTAGGTTAAATTTTTCAAGAACATTATCTCTGAAACCACTTCGCAAATTCACTTGAAACTTCACATGGGTGTTTATCATGATCCATATTTTCTTTCTACGCCCCACCCGTGCGGCCCCTGTGCCCAAGGTCATGGGTGACAGGTGGGAGCATGCGATTTGTAATCTAACGATCGGGATTCGTCCTTACCGGTATCCCGAACGGAGACCTGGTTTGGACCTCAGGTACGAGTTTGGAATTGTTGTATGTGAGGGTTTGATGTTGATAGGCCGTTAAACACCAATAAATCAAATCAATTTATTCAAATAAATTGACCTTAAGTAAAGTATTTTTGGATTTAGGTTACAGTTTTCAAGAACACTCTTGTCTCTGAAACCGCTTCACTCATTCACTCGAAACTTCATATGTGTCTTTATCATCATCCATATTTGCATTTTATTCCCAACCCGTGCGGCACCTATGCCCAATGTCAAGGTCGAATTACTTTGAAAGTTATCTTAAAGTTTTTGTATGCCCCACCACGATAGTGTAGGGGGCATTTAATGTTACCCTTGTCCGTCCGTCCTTCCGTCCGTCACCAACATTGTTAAGTAGTAAAACTTTTAAACCGTACTAGCTACAGACTTGAAATCTGGTATGTAGCTTCTTATGATGAGTAGATGTGCAAAGTTTATTTCGATTTTTTATTCGACCCCCGGTCATGGATTATATCCCCCTTTTCGACTTAGAATTTGGCAATGTTGTCTTGTGACTCATAAACCTTTTAAACCGTAATAGATACAGACCTAAAGCTTGGTATGTAGCTTCCTTAGGATGAGTAGATGCGTAAAGTTTATTTCCATTTTTGATTCGACCCTGAGCTCGAGGTCATGGATTATCTCCCCCTTTTCAACTTAGAATTTGACAAGTTTGCCTTGAAATATGTAAAACGTTTAAACCGTAATAACTACAGACCTGGAAATTGGTATGTTGCTTCCTTATGGTGAGTAGATGCGCAAAGTTTATTTCGATTTTTGATTCGACCCCCGGGTCGTGGATTATCTGCCCTTTTGGACCTTTGCCTCGTTTATTATCAAAGCGATATGTGGGGCATCTGTGTTCTATGAACACATTTTCTAGTTTGGATTTTGGTTACAGTTTTTAAGAACACTATATCTCTGAAACCGCTTCTCCAATTCACTCGAAACTTCTGTGTGTTTATCATCCATATTTTCATTCTAGCTTACCTGTGTCAAAAGAGGTTTGAAAAATCACCTGTATGATAAGAGCAATTTCCTGGTATAGTAACTCTTTAATCACTATGGGCCGTGTGTTGTCTGGACCTGCAGCTTACCTATTCCATTGGTAGAAATGTGTATGTATACATGTATCTCAGTGGCGGATTCAGGGAGGGGACCAGGGCAGCGCGCCCCTGCCCCTTTCAGGATTCCAGATAGGCCAATTTCCCTAACCTAGCTGTGTGTTATGTCAGGTAATGGAACATGTCATCGCCTCCAGTCTCACAAAACATTTCACTAGACATAATATCGTGTACGACCTCCAGCATGGCTTTCGTGAAAAGCGATCATGCGAGACTCCACTAATTGAGCTAATAGAGGAACTATATCCCGTAACCTATCACAAGACAAGCAGTCAGACCTCATTATATCCCCGCAACGAGTTGTGGGGTGGGGGTATACTGGAGTTCGGTTGTCCGTCCGTCCGTCCGTCCGTGCGTCCGTCATAAAACCGAATATGTCCCCCATCTGCATCAAGTCCTGTACGTTCGCGTCTCGTCACCGAGTTAATCAGACTGTTTACCTGAGCGATAGAAATGTTCTGCCATTCTTCAATCAACGCCTGCCATAGCTGCTGATGGTTTGACGGTGAATATTGACGTCGCCTTAAACGTCTGTCTAGAATAGAATAATGTTCTCAATTGGGGAGATATCGGGGTTGTAAGGTGGCCAATTCATCACGTCAATGTTGTTTGTGTGTAGCAGGTCCATACTTAACCTTGTCACGTGAGCCCGTGCATTTTCAAAAAAAACATCGTGTTGAACCCCGACCGCTACCGACCAATGTAGACCGCTGCAGATCCCCCCCCCCCCCTCCCCCTGCAGACCGAGGGAGATCATTTCACGACCGCATAATCAAGTTTGATCAAGGTATAGTTTGATCGAGGTATACTCAGATCGGCGGTGAGAATGAGCCATAATTATATAACATGGAACAGCCATATAACCAGAATTTGCAATAAAAGCAACAGCACACGTGGGTTCCTGAGACGAAATATTAAGACAAAACATCAAAGCATTCGGGAAACTGCACACGGTTGCATCAAAGCATTTGGGAAACTGCATGACTTGGTTGGCGCATATATAGACATAGAATATATGCATTCTATGTCTATGTCTATGTTTGGCGGACAGGCTCGTCTGATAATGTGCTACAAAATGGTCAACAACATAGTCGCTATTCCACTCCCATCGTACCTCAGGCATCCCACGAGAATAACATGCACCCAATGACCTACATACAGATTAATCCATACACATTGCAGCTACTACCATTATACTCGTTCTTTCCATTTATGCAGTTGAACAGTCGTCTTCCGTGCACTCGGTTGTCGTGCAGTCTTACTGGCATTCTTTACCATCTCTCGATCGTCACTCTACTAGCATGCACAGACGCACAGCTTCCAATAATCCTCGCGAGAGGGTGATGCATGAGGTAGGTAGGTAGTTAGAGGTAGGTAGGGGTAGGTAGGTATATAGGTAGGTAGGTAGAGGTAGGTAGTCACAATCCAAATAACTGCATAGCGGTCTGGACGATGGGTGGGTAGTAAGTCGGAAACAAGTGCCGCTCTAATATAAACTTGTATTTTAACTGTAATGTAATTTTAAAATTGGCCCTATACTACATCAATAAAAAACACATAGGAACACATACGTCTAGGTCCACACTGTCGCCGAGGAGTAATCATAATACACATATGTATACATGTCCATGATATGTACATATGCAAAAATGTATAGCATAACCAGGAGTCCCATTTCCAATACACGAAACAGATAGGGACCATACAATTGATGCTGAATAACCATACATGTTCTTCTCCCAAGATTCGTTGTAGCACCAATGCGTCACCAACGAAGCGACACCGAGAGGACCGCATCCAGGTACACAGATACTTGTCTAGTAAGTAGACAAATATCAACGACTCTCACTAGGTCACAAATGGTCTGGTCCATCCCAGGCAAGCGTCCAGGGAGTTCAGAATCTGCGGACGTAATACACTCATGTCACCCATAAGTCCACTCAGTCCATCCTATGATGGACCCGCGCAAGACACGGGGGCGGCTCATAGCTCCCTTACGTGTGTCTCGTCCCGAATGGCAGGGTGACAGTTTTTTGTAATTTTTACTACATCCAAGCACGCAATAATAGCTTACTTCCGCCCAATACGGACGGTCCCATTACACGCATAGGCATTAATCATGTACACAATACTCCGCACAGCAGCGTGTAGTGTAGTAAAGAATATGCATAACATAAACAAAATATAAACTCACACACCCATTGTGTCCGGTAAAACCACTAAGGCGACCAAGTCAACATATGAAGTCATAGAAGACCGAAGCTGCTCCCGCTGATTGAAAGCCGGGAGTGCTTGGTGAATCCGGGTGTCACAAATAACCGGTGGATCCACTCCATGCAGACACGACGCTAGAAGACAGAAGCTCAAGAACGGAGGATTTCTGCCTGCAACAATATACCTCAAAGCGCCGAACTGTTTCTGTGCAGTTAGTGGTCGAGCCGGGCATAATGGTCTCATCATATTGTCCATATAGTCAATCAACAGAATTTGGCCCTATGGGGACCAGCTATTTCGCCCTTAGGGCAGTAGATGAGCCAAGTCAATATGACATTGGACATAACCCTGACAGACACACTTAGATAGGCACGCACCCAACACATATACATACACAATCCAGATAAGGGCATTTGTGATTTTCATGCACACATCTCACTCAAACACAAACCAGATGCGGTCCTCGCGGTGTAGCCAGACGCCTACGACACCAACAAAGAGAAGATCAGAACGAAATAAAACAAACTTAGTGCCCCCTCCTCGGGGACAAGGCCTCGCTCGTGTCTACCACCCACTCAGTGGAGGTGGCCTAGGCCTCTGTGGACCCGACATCGGGTCGTTTCCTCTGTGTTGCATACTGGGCAGTGTCATGCTATATGCGCCTTGGGATCTGTGGCGGAATGAGCTGCCTGTGTGTTGCCAGTGGCGGCCTTGTGGGTGACTTGGGCATGGCTTGCCTGTCTCCTCGTCGCTGCGGGTGGCGGTTGCGGTGCGGCGCCTCCGGTTGTCACTGGCTGCGGTGTCCCGATCTGCTGTGGGTGGGTCGGTGGCTCGGCTGCTCCGGCTCGGCCTGCGCTGTTGCTCCTCTGTGGGCGTTGGATTTGCCCATATTACGTGGATCCGTCTCTGCTTGGTCTGTCTTGCCTCGTCCAACCCTCTAATAGCATTAGCAGGTAATATAACAATGTAACGGCTGAGTATCCATATATCATGTGCACGCACACTCGGCCCTCTTCACGGTCTGACATATCGGCATTGTGCAATAGGAGAATGAACTAATTAGGTTAAACTCACCGCCTCATCGTCTCCTTCATTTAATGCACATATTTCGACTGTATCGCATATATTAGTAAATTCGGAAACAAATGGGCCAACGGCCATTGGCCTGATCATTTACGGGCACATGCCCGGGTATGGAAGGTCTTCGAGCCATTTCCCACCCTTAAATATAAGAATACGGTAGGTAGGTAGAGGTAGGTAGGTATGTAGTGGCAGGTATGTAGTGGCAGGTATGTAGGTACAGGTAGGTTTTCCGATTTTCTGATCTTTTTAGCAAACGATATAGAACTAATGTAACTAATTTTCTATCTCAGTAATTCTGATTTTAAATAGAATCCTATTTATATTACATTCATTTAATTAAGTTACAGTGTTATTTATAACCTGGGTCCCAAGAATGTAGGCGTATTCTTGTGATCCAGTTAGAACGAAGTCCTAATTAACTCAAGGTAGCGAAACCTCTAGCCGCGTAAGTGCAGGGTAATGAAACCTCCGTCATCCGCCATATTCGGGACTCGCGGTCATATCAACTCGTCACACTATCCGTGTATACAATCAGGTATGGCAAAGCAAAATGGCAGCCTCCATGTCCTCAAGAACGCTTCAAAAATTTCTACTGAATTGTGCCAAATACATTACAAAACCAGTGCTGGTTTCTAATGCAAGGGTTAGACTTCATATTTATGATAATTGTTAACATTGCTATTTTGTATTTTTCAATGTCTTTTGCTTTACTTGGTAAGTCTATGCATAATTCTAAAAGTTTATGCATCGAAAAGTGGGTCGGGTAGGATGGGTAACCCGTGTATACCATTTACCGGTGCAATCCGAAATATCCGAATCTAAGTCTCGTGGTATTGTTTACATCCGGGATTTTCGGCAATATCACGTTGTAGCCCCATATGGTGTTAATTTTAAAATAAAAAATTATAATTCATCGCTTGATCATCCGGGTTCTTTAATCGAAACCGAAGTTATCCGAAAGTTTTTTCATTTCCGGTCGTTCTAAATCGACTGTGTTATAGACACATATGATGCAACAGGTGCAACAATAACACATAAATCAAGCCGAAAGTTTGAGGCTGCAACAGCCACAACATGCAGGAAAGAGACCTCTGCTTCTGACAGTTCACAGATATGAAAAATAATAATAAAAAAATGTCCTAGCAACGAATTATGGACATAACGGACCCTGGACATAACGGACCCGGACATAACAGAATCGATTTCGGACGAAACGGACCCGATTTCTGGACATAACGGACCCGATTCCTGGACATAACGGACCCCGTGTGGACATAACAAAACCTATCAGAAATGCTATAAGAAATACTATTTTAATATATTTTTGTTATATATTTGTCACAGGGTGAGAAAAATGTGCTCCGGCCCGGGGCTCGAACCCGGGACCTCTGGTTTACCGTACCATCGCTCTAACCGACTGAGCTAGCCAGGCACGAATACACACTTCCTCCCCACAGTGAGTTACGTACCGTGACATACTTCCCCACCAAATTGGAATTCGTCCCCGAATTCTATATTTAATTCGTCTCTGAATTCCATATATTTGGTACATTTTGGGTAGTATATATATCAGTCACGGTCCCTCGTTGGGCGCCAAATGTCACAGGGTGAGAAAAATGTGCTCCGGCCCGGGGCTCGAACCCGGGACCTCTGGTTTAACGTACCATCGCTCTAACCGACTGAGCTAGCCGGGCACGAATACACATTTCCTCCCCACAGTGAGTTACGTACCGTGACATACTTCCCCGCCAAATTGGAATTCGTCCCCGAATTCTATATTTAATTCGTCTCTGAATTCCATATATTTGGTACATTTTGGGTAGTGTATATATCAGTCACGGTCCCTCGTTGGGCGCCAAATGTCACAGGGTGAGAAAAATGTGCTCCGGCCCGGGGCTCGAACCCGGGACCTCTGGTTTACCGTACCATCGCTCTAACCGACTGAGCTAGCCAGGCACGAATACACACTTCCTCCCCACAGTGAGTTACGTACCGTGACGTATTGATTGATTGGTCTAATGGAAAATGAAAGTTGGAATGTTAATTGAGAAATAAAATACAAATCGGGGAAAAAATTATGTTTATAATTTAATAATAATAATATAAGAACTCCCAACTTGTCATTCAAGGAAATTATTTAGTTCTAAAGCACTCCCAACTAGCGATTTTATGGTTTTAGGCTTTTGTGAGTAAATTCTAATGCACTACAAACGTGTCATTTTATGCGTTTGTGCATTTTTCTTACTAAACTTTAAATCGTTTCTATACAAATTGAAGTAAAGTAAATTTATTTATTAAAATACTTCTAAAATGTAATTCATTTTTGAAAGTTAAATTGTCTTCTATAAGCATGATAAGTAACGTGATTAAACCGGCCATATCCGGAGGGGATTAATTAGCCCGGAAGCCATTGCGATGTGCGAATTTCACAATTGCTCCCCGGAAATTTTGCCAACAACTTTTTTCCGTAAAATTTAGAGAGTTTAAAACATAAAATAACATTAAAATAATAATTTCTTATAAGGCGTAAAAAAAAAAAAGTTTGTTTCCGGTTACCCGATCGACCGTCTAGTTTTACCCCGACTGTAATTTTTTTATTGGCAATTTTACATCGGTCCCGGAAAATGTTGTCGTGACCGCGTTTTTTACCTGTCCCGTATCCAACATGGCCGGCGAGAGCAACAGTTTGATTGCTCTGCGATGTTTTTTTGTGCAAGGTCAACGAGATTCGGGTGGTAGACCATGGCTCGTCGATAAATGGCATTTACAACATGGTCCACACCAAATCTACGCCATTTAAGGCCACTTGCTCTGTAAGTATTGGCGATTTACAGCGTTAGAATTGTGTGTCATGTGTTTTCGCGGTGATGAAATTTTTGAAGGGAAAATAAGTTATTTCTCATGAAATTAAAAAAAAATAGCTGTTACAGTAGTGTAATTGTTTACTTCAATGTGTCTTAACAATTGATTCTAGATACACTATGACTTTTGAATATTTTTCCTGTCAAATATTAATGCTTCAATATTGGACTATTCCAGTAAACATACATACTCCCCTGTGGAAGAGATATTCATGTGACACAGTCCATCCCCTACATTTCTTTTGTTCGTCACCCTCCCTACATTTTGTGGTGATCACGCCCCCACCCCCCCCCTACATTTTTTTCTCTTCCACAGGGCAGTAGGTATATTAACAGCGGTGTCAAAAATTGATTCACCCGACCCGGTCCGACTAAATTACAATGATACATACAGTAAAAAGTAAAAAAAAAAAAAAAAAAATCCCTACCTACCGACCCTATCTTTTTCGGGCCCGTAACAGGAAACAAACCTCTTTTTTTTTTATGCCTAAGTTTACTACCAAAAAAATATAAAAAAATAGCATTTCAGATAGGTTTTATACGGGGTCCGTTATGTCCACACGGGGTCCGTTATGTCCATGAATCGGGTCCGTTATGTCCAGAAATCGGGTCCGTTTCGTCCGAAATCGGGTCCGTTATGTCCGGGTCCGTTATGTCCAGTTACCCTAGCAACTAGTCTAATGTTAACTCAATTCCAGCCGAAAAATCCACCCATCACAACGGCACACGCCCACCCCAGCCCGGACCTATCTGTTAGCAAATCCAAAAGTAACAATCCAGTGATTAAGAATGAACACAATAGAAATATAAGTTAATTTTCAATAGTAATAATGGCCGCCGCCGGTAAGCGTGAGATAATTTCCGGTCGATAAAAACACACGACCCATTTTGTCTGGTGCCTCAATCAAGAAAACCTTTGACAGAATCAGGAAAATGAGGAATTATAAGTGTTAAATTGGTATTTTTTTACAAAATGCCGACATAATATTTTTTACTTTTCGTACATTGATTATGCAATGCGTTACAGATATGTGTTAAGCATACTCGTGTTGACAATTTCGAGACAAATTATTTGTTTGACCCGCCATAATTATTTACACGCGTGTGTAGCTACGCTCAAACGGATGCCGCCGGATGTCATTAATAATGCGGCAGGTGTACTCTAAAATCAACGAAGCCATGCATATTCTATGCTGATTGGTTGAATCCACTGTTTTGATCTACTTACATGTTTCAAATAAACATAAATTTTTTGGACATGATGTCAAAAATAAATATCTTGGTCCGATATGTGACTGTGACTGGAGAAATGGGGCTTGTGTGATTTGTGACAAGTGTAGGTTTTGATCAGATAGCACACTCGTGTATTCTGAAAACGGTATAGACTGTTTGTTTGTGTGTTTCAGTGATGGAATGGCAGATCCTGATCGGACTGTGCGGTCTGATCTGGATCTACACTGGTTCTGATCTGGATTCTACACTGGTCACAAAGCCCTATAAGCCACGTGCTGTGTTTGGCGTATAACAGACCTTCTCAGTCGCAGTGCCCGGGGCCTATTAATCGCTCTGATAAGTACGGCGGATGTTGACACCAGCTTAAAGCAATTACCCGGGGTGATGTTCCGTCACTGGCCTTCCAGTGCACACCACCCCCGTGGTGATTAGAGCGACTACTTTCCCCGCGGCTGGCCCCTCATAATGACCCAAAATAATTATCTTACGGATATTTCATGATAATTAAATTGATCAGTGTCATCAAGACGCTTAATATGAAATAGGCACTACCTATGACGGGCGACGTTAGTATATGAAACTAAATTTACCAATTGATAGCTTTACCATGATGTTAGTATGCTATAGACGGTACCGTAGTATATTGTAGTATTGCAGAACTACTTCCCGCAACTACCACGGTGTTACAACTTTTCTATTATAATTAAATGGTGTCATTGTCGCACTTCTCTTATTTGAACCAGTGATACAATTTAGATATTTCCGTTTCATATATAGTACATTAATAGCCTAGGCATAGTGGAGCGCGTGGTCGAGCGGTCTGAGGCGTCGGTCTGCTGATCTTACGATCGTGGGTTCGAGCCTCGCGTGCGTTGTGTCCTTGAGCAAGACACTTTATCCACACTGCTTCAGCCCACCCAGATGTAAATGGGTACCGGCTAAATACTGGGAACATTGATTGTATTTGATTGTATTTACATGTACTTATGAATAAAAGGTATACCAGTATACTGGCAAAAGCAAAGCATTATAGAAACTGTATTAGTACATTTACGATCATTTTAAGAAAAAAGTAACAAGGCTAAGAATCTTCAGTCATATTATTCCCAATTTTCGCAATCTCAGTCGTCATTGAGCATGACGAGAGTTATACACATTTTGCCCATTTTTGGTATGAATTGTGTTAAGTTTTACATTTACTTTTTTTGATTAATTAACCCAGTGCTGTGTCAGATGTGTTTGTATCCTGGACTACAGCAACAGGTGCACTAGACGCACACTTGCTATGCATACTTTGTTCTGGTAGTTGTGTTCCCCAATTATCCCGGATCGCTTGACTATGTCTTGCATTTTTAAACTCACATCAGCGAAGTTAAGTGCAGCGTGGCGGCTATCGAAATTCTCCAGGTGTGTCCTTCCAGTGATGCTATTATTTTCTCGATCCCTGGTGGTCTTTGAACACATTTTGATTATTTTTCGTATTAGTTTGGTCCTTTTTACATAAAGCTTCACTTCAGCTTTTGGTAAGAACTGTGAATACAGCACAGGCCGTGACACAACCGAACAGGCGCAATAAAACAGCAGTTACAATGCATACTTGTTTCTGTTAGTCATGTCCACAGAGTATCATGGATCGCTTGACTTTGTCTTGTAAACAAAATCACAACATGTGCTCTTTCTATCCAATGATATTGAGAGAGATATAGTGTGCTTCTATCTAACGATGTTGAAAGATAGAGAGAGAACTATTATGGTTTCTATCTAATGATGTTGAGAGAAGGTGGGTGGGGGTGCGGGTGCGGGAGAGAGATATATTGTGGTTTCTAGGTAATGATAGAGAAAGAGACACACAGAGAGACATAGACAGACAGAGAGCGAGATAGAGAGAGAGAGACATACATACAGACAGACAGACATAAAGATAGAGAGAGAGAATGACAGAAAGATAGAGAGAAGGACAGATAGGGAGAGAGAGACAGAGAGAGACAGAGAGAGACAGAGAGAGACAGAGACATGGGTGTGGGAGAGAGAAAGGTGTGAAAATAAATACGGAATAATGAAACTCCATTTCTTTGCAAATTGTTTTTCTTTTTTTCCCATAAAATATTCCAATGCGCATTTAAGGCATTTCTACTTTCGATCATTTAAAACGCATATTTTCAAGCGTCTCTCGGGGGACTTTAGTCTTCCTAACGACAACACAATTTTGAAATGCAGTAACTTCGTAAGCTATATGTGTATACTTTCCGATGTTATCTACATTTTGTTTTAGAAGCAGTTGGCCCTTTGGGCCAAATTATTCGTCGCTCGTATTAGTAATACCACGTGTCGTAAAAACACCGTCTGCTTGGTTTATCGGTTTACGGTAAAACAAATTTTACACTTTCAATCATATGTTCAACCTAGTTTCACTGAATGGTAAGTTTTCATATATGCGTAACATAAAGCGGGCGACAAAGAGTCGCCCGTATTAATAATAGTTTAGCCAATAGCAGCGCTTACCTCTCTGTTGACTTGAATAAAAACTTTAACATCTGTCTGTTTCCTGGCCGCTTTCCGTCGTATTCATGTTGAACTGTCATACATTCATTATATAGTGTGCTACTGTGTCACAGTCTGTGTCTCTATAGAGTTATAAGCTATTATCTTATAGCTGAACACTGGCATAAATTTGCCCAACACTTTATACACATATGTACAATTATAATATTACTTAGTTGTATACTAAGTTAATGAAAATCGTCGTCGTCACTCCATTCTCCCCAATAGAATGACTCTGCAGTGTAATGTTTAGCTGGCTGTTTGCCTTTGCTTCTTGCATGCCTAGAAGTACGGCGTGCAGGTTCTCTGTCCGAGTCTATGGGTACAAATGAAGAAGGACAGCGAACGTATTTGTTACCAGTCTTTTTGCGGGACAACGATTTAGTAGTGCATGCATTTTTGCGCCGCTGTGCAGGTTGCAGAGACGGTACAGATACGGGTGACTGTGAAGACAAATATGAATTTGGTTCACTGTGGCTTGTACTGGGACGTGGTTCATAGGGCACTTCATGTGGATCATTAGCCGTGTATGTAATGGTGGGCCCAGTATCTACGTCTTCGTTAATATCTGGAGAAGCTCCCAGCATTTCCAGAACAGGATCAGGCGAATGTTCTTCGGCAGAAGTTGAATAAAACATCTCATGAATTGATGTATCTTCGATGTCACTAATATTGTCTAGGGATGCGTCCGCTTCACTAAACATGTCATCTGTGGACCCACTGCTGATTTCTATTGGTATAGACAAGGGTGCAACTGGCTGCTCTCTGTTGTCAGGCAGGTCGTAGTCTGTTGTGACGTCATACGCAGTAATGGAATCCACATCGGATACCTCGGGCACATACTTGGTTTTGCTGGAGCTGTCCACACCATCGCAGGAGACCATGTAGTAAACAGTGGGGAGGAGTATGTGTATTTAGGTGTGTCGTGTAATGTATACACTTCTTTTAGTAGAGTGTAGAACGAATCCACTATAGATGATCCACTTCTGGCAGCGTGATTTCTCCACATAACTTCAGCAATATGTCCTTCAAACTGTGCCCTGCCTGTTCCACTCATACGCCTGAAATGTTCCTTTGCATGGCGCCATGCACCCTCTATGGTATTTGTGTGTACCTCTTTGCGCAGGTTTGTAACTTTGTGCACATAGATTTTCTTGAAAGCATATTTATGCACAACCATGAAATGGTCATAATTAAGGTCATTCAAGTCTTGGTATGCAGTCCAGCCATCACTATTATGGTACTACCCGCTTTCACATGTTTCTGTATGAGTCCAGTCAGTGTTACAGCATCTCGCGAATCAACTGGATATAGTATAATGCGATTAGTAGCACGCTCAACCATACCAAATATCCATATTTTGCTACCCAAGTTTGGATTGCCACGATGGTATTTTATTCGGCGACCAAATAAAGATTCATCAATTTCTATTTCTGCAGATAATTGTAAGTTGCTAATGTGCCTCTGGAAAAACTCCTTGAACAATTCGCGTACCATACTTCCCCAGTCAACAGCTGTGCTGTTATAAACAATTCCTGTCTGGGTAGCACAGTGTTTCAATGAATTGCCTTCAATATATAATTTATTAAAAAGCATAATATCCTGAATTCTAAGCTGTGATTTTTCAAACCATGAGTATTTTCGCATTGTAAATTCATGTGATTGATTTCGAGAAATACGTGGTATTGTCACACGTTTGGCTACGTTTTCTAAGTTTACAAACGATATGATCAGTACATTTTGGGCAAATAATTGTTTCTGCCAGTAAACCACAATTCCGCATCCATTCAAACACGATTTCATCTTCGTGTAACATTAATTAAAAAAAATTCCATTGATTTGTCAAATCAGAAATGGTAATTTCCATAACATCACGTTTCCGCTCTCTAAAAGATCCACCAACCCGTCTTGTAGACAACGACATTTTGTAATAGCACTATGCAGACACTACGACTAGGCACAAGTGGTGAAAATTGTACATGCATATGTAGCAAATAATATGAACAAACCAGTGAAACCGGTTTTTCTTACCTCATAGTTTTGAAATTCATGTATACATCACCAATGTGCTAATGTGATACTACTACGACATCGCCAGTAAAAATGTAATATACTGCTGATAAGCACATAGAAAGTTCGCTAATCAATCATTATTGTATGAACAGACTTTACATTTTAATACGACGCATGTGACCGCAAATTAATTTGTAACACTGGGCACACATGTTATAAGGTGCATTTTCTCATGGTGATGATATAATGGTTTGATGCTAACTGGAAAAGTAAGTCGTACAAGACATAACGGTAAGTTTACCTGGGCGAGCTAGTGAAATTACAGGCTCATGTACAACAGCATATCGTCCTATCGAATAACCAAATATACGGCAGCACATGACAAAACAGGCATTGATCACACGTAACTTACCTCATAGATTCCTTTTGCTTGCATGGATGTATTGCCTTACAGTACCATCAATGTATTCATACCTATTGTTCGTAACGTTGAATGCATACAATTTATACGACTTTGCTGGATAGGCGGTTTCCAAGAGAAATTTCATATGACGATACGCATTTGCATCACGGCCCAGATCCATCAAATGGGCCCAATCCTTAAATACATCGGGATTCAGCCCGTTCACATATACAAACGATGTAATTAGTATTTGATTCCAGTGTTTTAGTTCATTTGTCCAAAATAGCTGTCGAATATTTCTTGGCCACAACGAAGCTTTTTCAATAATATCTTGAATATCCGAGCACATCTGATATCTGGATCCCATTGTATTGACTGTGAATCCGGTTTATGATAACAACTTTAAAATGGAAAGATAACTCGTAATGCAACCAGTAGTAAACGTATTTTGGTTATTATAAAACTTATTCCGTAAATGTTTGCATTACGCACTAAGCAGTAATTAGTTACTATCAATTTTATTCAAATTTTCTCTGCATCACGGAATAAGTATCATTTTAATAAGATAGCACTTATTCCGTATTATCGTCAACATTGATAGAGAGTATTTACTACTATAACATATTATTAAAACTTCTATACATCACAGAATAAGTATTATTTTAATAATATAGCACTTATTCCGTAATGTCAGCAACATTGATACGGAGTATTTACTGACTATGCAACTCATTCCGTAAGTGTCTGCATTACGGAAAAACCAGTAATTAGTGATTACAAATGTTATTGCAATTTTTCCTACATCACGGAATAAGTATTATTTGAATAATATACCACTTATTCCGTAATACTCAGCAATATTTATACAGATATTGATATCAAGCCGATAAAAATCAAAAACATCCACGGTGCTCGTACCGGGTCCACTGACTGACCGTATCATCAATCCACATACTGAGATAACCGGACACATATACACACTTCCTCCAAAATAATGTATTACATACCAACCATGAGATTTTTGTGGTAGTACTTTGATTCTTCTCATATTTAAGGGTGGGAATTGGCTCGAACACCGTCCATACCCGGTAGTACTTTATTTGCTGTAGCCTTTTATACTAACGTCGTAGCCCCAGGGAGAACTGTTTTTGACAGTTTTTCGTGTAAAATCAATATTACTAATTATTTTATGACACTACCCCCAAAACTTTGACCAAGCGCCATTTTTCTGTAGCAATATACCCCCGAAAAAAACCCTCTTCCCGGGGATAACTTCCCCTAGGAGGACAAATAAGTTTGTTGGAAGAATCCTCTACCTATATATACTAACGTCGTAGCCCCAGGGAGAACTCTTTTTCAGGTTGATAAGAGACTATGTTTCGTCGTTGTACTATAAATTGTATATTGTGTTCAATAAGCGTCTGAGTGACACGGATCAGATTGAATGTCGTAAACATCATCGTAAAGTGGAGTCGATGTTTTTGTCAAAAAGAGTAACCCCATATGGGGCTACTACGTGATTTTCAAGTGCATGTTTTTAGCTCGCCTGCACGAAGAGCTTATGGCATACACCAAGTTACAGTTTGCCATATATGGTCGTTGTTGTTGTAGATTTTGCGACGCACGAGCGTTACATGTAAACAAACCGCTGTCCCATTGATTGCCAGCCAAAATGTGCTATTTTTATTTTGCTCCCTAATCTATAATATTGCATTTTTTTAATCAAACTTCCATTCATCTTTTGAAATCGACCTTCATTTAGCTTTCATAAGTATAATTACACAGATCACAGTGTACACGCAAGTCGTTCAGATAACTGAACGAGGATGGGTATACGCGCACAGGCATTCAGCGTGTTTCGGCTTTCATCAGTATAACTCTATATATGTACAGGTCCCGGGTCGTTTCGCCCCGATTACCCGTTCGCACCTGGTCTGTTCGCATATGTACGCGTAGTCTTCATTATGTGGGTGGGGTATCGACATAACAATACTATTTGTATATCAACCTGATAAATATTTGTTGGGGTATGTTTTATACAGGATCTAACATAAGTGATGTTTGTTCATGGGTATCTATTTTTAAGAGTTTAATTACTAATATCATAAGAAACGAGGCTAAGCCGAGTTTTTTTTATGAAATCAGTAAATGATATTATAAATATCATATTAAATATAAGCCATCACTCACTATACCCCTTGCATATAAAGCATGTTGATGGGTAGAACAGTTTTGGATTTTTATCATCAATGCTGTTTTCATGCCCAAGGTCAAGGCCAAACCAGTTGGAAATTATTTGTTGGTCAAACAAGGATTGAGAGAGTACCGGTATATGTCTCTAGTCAAACCAAGCAGCAACTATGTATATTTGTGAGCCCCTGCAGCTCACTTGCTCTAGTTTTAAGGTTTCTAGTGTTGATGTAAGCGTGGTATTTAACATGTTCATAACATTTATCCTGGTTTTACAATACTAAACACTAATGCCTAAAATGAAACTAACCCTGCCTTGGTGCAGCTCATTAACAGATGTGTTTAAATTATATTATATGCAAAACGTGTTACACCATCTGCTACATATGCTGATATATGCCATGCC
Organism: Conchocele bisecta; assembly: GCA_029237695.1. NCBI lineage: Eukaryota > Metazoa > Mollusca > Bivalvia > Lucinida > Thyasiridae > Conchocele > Conchocele bisecta. The sequence continues at coordinate 3,141,993 of CM055266.1, forward strand.
CGTCTCGAGCCCGGAAAAAGGGGGAGAGGTTTACCTTTTATAGTATAAATGTATTACAGTACACGCTCCCCTCCCCCCCCCCCACCCCCCTCCTCCACCCTGTACTCGCAGGTTTCCTTGCCTGGATGGAGGAGTCAGATTCTTCTTCTTCACTGGGGTGGGATGAAGACCTGTGGTAGAATGCAGGGAAATAATAAAATGTGTGTGACCAAGAAGTTTGTAAGCTCAAAGCGTAAAGCGACAACAAAATTTGCATTATCAGTCAATTTTGAGAATTCTTTGGTGAATTTGTTCATGTTCAGTGACCCCAATGTACATGTAGTCCTCCGCCACATTCATGTGTTGAGTAAACTTAGCAAAATATGCATAAGAATATTTTATCGTACAAAGTTTACTGAAACTGGCCCCTGTTGAATAGTGCATCATGGATGTGGGTTGACAGTCAACAAGATAATTTGGCACATTCATAAAGTTACTGTCTAATTTTAAACTTCTGTGTCTCATTCACTAAGGATGGAGCATATTTATTTCTTCCATAAAGATGACGGTACATATAAACATTTGGAACACACTCATGCCGCCATTAACATGACCTTTGTGACCTTCATGTGGTTGTGGAAACACGTAGCCATTTTTGTATGTCAAACAGTTTCTACAACCATGACCTTCTTCGTGTTTTAAGCATGCACTTCTCTGACGGTTTTGCGATGCTTACTTTAGCACATGGCCATGAAAACTTCGAAGCCAGGTGAGATAGCTTGAAAATGATGTACATGTAATTAAGAAAACAAAAGTTAGATTTTGAAAATCGGTCCACAAATAAAAAGAATATTTAAAAAAAATCTATTTTTAGCCCCCATGTTAAATTCCCATAGGAAAATCATTTCACAATTTTAATTGGGTAAAATAAAATCACACTACTGTTTACACATTAACAGACAGCAATTATTGAATAGTTTGCTTCGAAATGAAAACATGTCTTGGCATTTCATTAGAATTGTCTCCTTGGAGTATTTACGCAAATACGCCGCTTATCTGGAGCTCTGCATTAGTGACAATTATTCAATACTATTGAAGGCTTAGAAGATTGAAGATATGTTGAAATCAGTAGCCTATTTCACAAAAATTGCAAAGTATACTTACCTAGAAAAGTATACTTTGAGGGGGCGTGGACAGTGCTGTAACAATTTAGTTAATCTGGGTCGAGTTAATCTGCGCGACTGATACGCGATCTCCGATTGGTCAGCCTTTACACCTAATTAATATTCCACCAATGGTGAGCGCGAACGCATGCTGGAAAAATGAAATCGAGCATGGAATTGTTTACATAACACTTAGCACTGCTTTGTTACTGGGACCAATAATTGATCTTATTCCCAGTTTGCTCGGATTAATTTACGAAATGTGCAAACGTGATCAGCTGCACATTCACATCGGTGAGATAAAAGGAGGCTATGCGTCCATAAAAAAAAAAAAAAATTGTCTATTTTGGGTCTAATTTGGGAAAGAATCGCAAATTTAACATGATTTCTGACAATAGTCGTGTTACAAATTTAACACGATTTTGATATACAAATAGAAAAAAATTCGGGAGCCAAGGCACAACCGTGTACTAACCGAAATCGTGTTATAATGAAGCGTGTACTAACGGGGTCGCACTGTATCTCCCTTTTTTGTTTCACGCACTGATTGACCATAACTCGACCACCCTTTGGAATATTTTTATGAAACTTCACACATTCAATTAGACCACGAACCGAAGGTGTGTCGTGCACAAGAATGACAACTCTTGCATAGCTAATTTTTTAGTTATGTCCCTTTTTTGTTTTCGCGCACTAATTTCGTGTCCAGAGCATAACTCGACCACCCTTTGGAATATTTTCATGAAACTTCACACATGCATAGACCACGACCCGGAGGTGTGTCGCGCACAAGAATGACAACTCTTGCGTAGCTAATTTTTTAGTTATCTCCCTTTTTTGTTTTGCGCACTCTACAAACTGGACAATAATGCATGAAGACCCGTTTTCTCGTCTGCTCTGTACACCTTTTCTTGTGTGCTCTGTACACCTTACCTGTAGAGAGAACAATAGAGACTGGGAGAACCATTCACCTGTGCATGTGTTAGCATGTGCAAATGTCCAGTCTTGACCACTCTTGACCACAGGTAATTGTATCCCCCGGACTTCGTCGGGGGATACTATGGATTTGACAGCGGGCCGCGTCCGTCCGCCACACTTCTTGTCCGGAGCATAACTTCTTGTCCGGAGCATCACTCGAACACCCTTTGGAATATTTTCATGAAACATCACACATGCATAGACCAATGACCCTGGAGGTGTCCGTCGCTTTCACAAGAATGACAACTCTTGCGTAGCTAATTTTTGAGTTATCTCTCTTTTTTGTTTTGCGCACTCTACAAACTGGACAATAATGCATGAAGACCCGTTTTCTCGTCTGCTCTGTACACCTTTTCTTGTGTGCTCTGTACACCTTACCTGTAGAGAGAACAGTAGAGACTGGGAGAACCATTCACCTGTGCATGTGCTAGCATGTGCAAATGTCCAATCTTGACCACTCTTGACCACTCTTGACCACTCTTGACCACAGGTAATTGTATCCCCCGGACTTCGTCGGGGGATACTATGGATTTGACAGCGGGCCGCGTCCGCCGCAGACACTTCTTGTCCGGAGCATAACTCGAACACCCTTTGGAATATTTTCATGAAACTTCACACATGCATAGACCACGACCCGAAGGTGTGTCACGCACAAGAATGACAACTCTTGCATAGCTAATTTTTTAGTTATCTCCCTTTTTTTGTTTCGCTCACTGATTTCGTATCCGGAGCATAACTCGACCACCCTTTGGAATATTTTCATGAAACTTCACACATGCATAGACCACGACCTGAAGGTGTGTCGCGCACAAGAATGACAACTCTTGCATAGCTAATTTTTGAGTTATCCCCCTTTTTTGTTTCGCGCACTGATTGACCATAACTCGACCACCCTTTGGAATATTTTTATGAAACTTCACACATTCAATTAGACCACGAACCGAAGGTGTGTCGTGCACAAGAATGACAACTCTTGCATAGCTAATTTTTTATTTATCTCCTTTTTTTGTTTTCGCGCACTAATTTCCTGTCCGGAGCATAACTCGACCACCCTTTGGAATATTTTCATGAAACTTCACACATGCATATACCACGACCCGGAGGTGTGTCGCGCACAAGAATGACAACTCTTGCGTAGCTAATTTTTTAGTTATCTTCCTTTTTTGTTTTGCGCACTCTACAAACTGGACAATAATGCATGAAGACCCGTTTTCTCGTGTGCGCTGTACACCTTACCTGTAGAGAGAACAATAGACACTGGGAGAACCATTCACCTGTGCATGTGCTAGCATGTGCAAATGTCCAGTCTTGACCACAGGTAATTTATACAGGTAAATTACTACATTGGATATTACATTTCCGTAAACTGTGTTGAAAATATTGTGGCATTATGTGGACCTGTGCAGATATATGTAGATAAATGTAGGACTAGCAAGCATTATTATTTTTAATTTTTAAACTTTTTTTTTCCATTTTTTTTTTCAAATTCTTTTTCAATTTTTGTCTAGTAACATATTAAGGTCGTAAGTGCTATATACAGACTATTCACCTGTGCATGTGCTAGCATGTGCAACTGACCACTGACCACTTACAGGTAATTTATACAGGTAAATGATTATATTACATTTCCGTAAACTGTGTTGAAAATATTGTGGCAATATGTGGACCTGTGCATATATGATATGTAGATAAATATAGGACTATTAAAAAACATTCTGGGCTCCAGTAGGGAGCATTATTTTTTTATTTTTTTTAAATTTAATTTTTTTTCCATTTTTTTTTTTACATTCTTTTTCAATTTTTTGTCGCGCCCGCTTGCGGAAAGCGCGATATAGTCGGCACTTTGGCATACGTACGTGTGTCCGGTTAAAGTTGTTTGGTTAAAGTTTTTGGTTAAGTTCTTTGGTTAAAGTTTTTGGTTAAGTTTTTTGGTTAAAGTTTTTCGTTAAAGTTTTTCGTTATACTATATCTCTGCAACTGCTTTGCCCATTACCTTGAAACTTCACATGGGTGTTTATCATCGTCTATATTTTCATTCTACCCCCTTCCCGTGCGGCCCCTGTGCCCAATGTCAAGGTCAAATTACTTTGAAGTTTTTGGTTAAGTTTTTTTTGGTTAAAGTTTTTGGTTAAGTTTTTTGGTTAAAGTTTTTCGTTATACTATATCTCTGCAACTGCTTTGCCCATTACCTTGAAACTTCATATGGGTGTTTATCATCATCTATATTTTCATTCTACCCCCTTCTCGTGCGGCCCCTGTGCCCAATGTCAAGGTCAAATTACTTTGAAGTTTTTGGTTAAGTTTTTTGGTTTAAGTTTTTTGGTTAAGTTTTTTGGTTAATGTTTTTTTGTTTTTCGTTATACTATATCTCTGCAACTACTTTGCCCATTACCTTGAAACTTCACATGGGTGTTTATCATCATCTGTATTTTCATTCTACCCCCCCCCCCCCCTCCCCCCCCCCCTCCCCCCCCCCCTCCCCCCCCCCCCCCCCCCCCCCAATGTCAAGGTCAAATCTTATCTCTGCAACTACTCTTGCCCATTACCTTGAAACTTCACATGGGTGTTTATCATCATTCTGTATTTTCATTCTACCCCCCCCCCTCCCCCCCCCCCTCCCCCCCCACCCCCACCCCCCGTGTGGCCCCTGTGCCCAATGTCCAAGGTCAAACTACTTTGAAGTTTTTGGTTAAGTTTTTTGGTTAAAGTTTTTGGTTAAGTTTTTTGGTTAAGTTTTTTGGATAAAGTTTTTCGTTATACTATATCTCTGCAACTGTTTTGCCCATTACCTTGAAACTTCACATGGGTGTTTATCATCATCTATATTTTCATTCTACCCCCCTTCTGTGCGGCCCCTGTGCCCAATGTCAAGGTCAAATTACTTTGAAGTTTTTGGTTAAGTTTTTTGGTTAAAGTTTTTGGTTAAGTTTTTTGGTTAAAGTTTTTCGTTATACTATATCTCTGCAACTGCTTTGCCCATTACCTTGAAACTTCACATGGGTGTTTATCATCATCTATATTTTCATTCTACCACCCTTCCGTGCGGCCCCTGTGCCCAATGTCAAGGTCACATTACTTTGAAGTTTTCGGTTAAGTTTTTTGGTTGAAGTTTTTGGTTAAGTTTTTTGGTTAAGTTTTTTGGTTAAAGTTTTTGGTTAAAGTTTTTCGTTATACTATATCTCTGCAACTACTTTGCCCATTACCTTGAAACTTCACATGGGTGTTTAAATCTCATCTATATTTTCATTCTACCCCCCTGTCCCGTGTTATCTCATCTATCCCCTGTGCCCAATGTCAAGGTCAAATTACTTTGAAGTTTTTGGTTAAGTTTTTTGGTTAAATGTTTTTGGTTAAGTTTGTTAAGTTTTTTGTTTAAAATTTTTGGTTAAGTTTTTTGGTTAAATTTTTTTGTTATACTATATCTCTGCAACTGCTTTGCCCATTACCTTGAAACTTCACATGGGTGTTTATCATCATCTATATTTTCATTCTACCCCCTTCCGTGCGGCCCCTGTGCCCAATGTCAAGGTCAAATTACTTTGAAATTTTTGGTTAAGTTTTTTAGTTAAAGTTTTTGGTTAAGTTTTTTGGTTAAGTTTTGTTATACTATATCTCTGCAACTGCTTTGCCCATTACCTTGAAACTTCACATGGGTGTTTATCATCATCTATATTTTCATTCTACCCCCCTCCCGTGCGGCCCCTGTGCCCTATGTCAAGGTCAAATTACTTCGAAGTTTTTGGTTAAGTTTTTTTGGTTAAAAGTTTTTGGTTAAGTTTTTTGGTTAAATTTATTCATTATACTATATCTCTGCAACTGCTTTGCCCATTACCTTGAAACGTCACATGGGTGTTTATCATCATCTATATTTTCATTCTACCCCCCTCCCGTGTGGCCCCTGTGCCCAATGTCAAGGTCAAATTACTTTGAAATTTTTTATTAAAGTTTTTTTCGTGCCCGCTTGCGGAAAGCGCGATATAGTCGGCACTTTGTCGTATGTACGTACGTGTGTCCGGTTAAAGTTTTTGCTTAAGTTTTTTGGTTAAAGTTTTTCGTTATACTATATCTTTTTTTTTAGTGTCCATGCCTCGCCACAAGGCGCGACATGCAGGCCGCGGCCATCTAGTTAACTGACCACTAACTTATTACAGTTAATTTATACAGGTACATTATTACATTTCCGTAAACTGTGTTGACAATATTGTGGCAGTATGTGGACCTGTGCAGATATATGTAGATAAATATAGGACCACAGATGATGGCAACAACTAATCTGATAGTCTGTTGTTACTTGTATAAGATACAAGGTGCACAACAGGTAATTCAACAGGCTATTCAAATCCCTTGAAATTATAGAAATCGTCACCTGACTGTAACAATTTACGTCGATTATTGTTAAAAATACATTAATCAGCGTCACAGAGCCGTTTACTGTGTTAAAAAATGCCCTGTGCTTGCGATACAGGTAAGTTTTGTCAACCCATCAGGCCTAAAAAAAAGTCTATATATATATATATATATACACCGTCATGTGATTTTTTTTCCCGTCACCTGTGTATAGGACTATTAAGAAAAATTCTGGGCTCCAGTAGCGAGCATTATTTTTTTAATTTTTATTTTGTATATTACATTTCCGTAAACTGTGTTGAAAATATTGTGGCATTATGTGGACCTGTGCTGATATATGTAGATAAATATAGGACTATTAAAAAAAAAATCTCGGCTCCAGTAGCAAGCATTATTATTTTTAATTTTTAAACTTTTTTTTTCCATTTTTTTTTCCATTTTTTTTTTCAAATTCTTTTTCAATTTTTGTCTAGTAGCATAAGGTCGTAAGTGCTATATACAGACTATTATCATATAATAAAACAATTATTGACTAGTGAGCCATAGAATATAATCTGATATTCTATGGCTCACTAGTCAATAATTGTATAATATGTTCGGGCCAGTGAAAATTGCTTTCGGGCCCAGGCTCGAGGTCAAGGCGGGACAAGGTGAGGCATTTGATTCCGCGGAATTCTTGTTTACTTATCTCCCTTTGTTGTTTCGTGCTCTGATTTTGTATCCAGAGCATAACTCGAACACCCTTTGGAATATTTTTATGCCCCACCACGATAGTGGAGGGGGCATTTAGTGTTACCCTTGTCCGTCCGTCCGTCCGCACACACAAATGGGTACTTGTTGTAAGCGTACGGGGATCTTATTGGGTAGGGTTAGAATAGTGTTGGGTACTCTTGTTGGGTATTTTTATAAAGTAAAAACCCAACAAGTATTCATTCATAGGAGCGTGCGTCCCGTCCTCCCGTCGTCTCGTCCGTCCGTCCGTCCGTCCGTCACAAAACTTTAACACTCGGGTAAATGTCTCATAATTTCTTCATCCTTCGACCGATCTCCTTCTTATTTCATATACACATTGCTCTAATGGTCCTCTACCGCCCTGTGCCAAATCCACGTTCGTCCTGCCCCCCGCCAAGCCCAGGGTTAAGATCACATACTTAGTGCTTCAAAAACTTTAACGCTCCGGTAAATATCTTATAATTTCTGTTTTCTTTCACGGATCAGCTTCATATTTCATATATGCATTGCTCTAATGGTCCTCTACCGCCCTGTGCCAAATCCATGTTCGTCCTGCCCCCGCCAAGCCCAGGGTCAAGGTCACATACTTGGTGCTTCAAAAACTTTAACGCTCAGGTAAAAGAAAATTTTGACTTGGAATTTGGCCTCATTTATTATCAAAGCGATATGTGGGGACATCCGTGTTCTATGAACACATTTTCTAGTTTATTAAACTTACACACATGCATAGAAGACGACCCAAAAGTGTGTCGCACGTAAGAATGACAACTCTTGCGTCGTTAATTTCTTAGTTATCTCCCTTTGTTGTTTCGTGCACTGATTTCGTGTCCGGAGCATAACTCGAACACCCTTTGGAATATTTTCATGAAACTTCACACATGCATAGACCACGACCCTAAAGGTGTGTCACGCAAGAATGACAACTCTTGCATCACTAATTGTTTAGTTATCTTCCTTTGTTTTTTCTGTCACTGATTTTGTCTCCGGAGTATAACTCGAACACCCTTTTTTCAAACTACTTGTGTATCTGGGGAGGGGGATACACATGCGCTTGTCGACAAGCGTCCATTTCTAGTTATTATACTGAATTTATTACATTATCACAGCCAAACTGGCTGTGATAATGTAATAAATTCAGTATAATAAAAATTAATAAATTTATCCTTAAATTGAAAATTTCTCCCTCAAAGTATACTTTGCTAGATAAGTATACTTTGCAATTTTGGTGAAATGGCTACAGGGCTGCAACGATACACTCAAGACTCGGTTTGATACGTATCACGATTCAGGCACCTCAGTGTGATTATTTTCGATACGATACACATAAACTTTCAGTTTGGAATTAAGAAACAGTACTGTAACAAACTATAAATCAATATCAGACTGCAGGTCTTTGCTTGTAGATCAAGGAGTGAGACTAGCCATAAATGCCGTAAGCTCCATTTTTCCAGTGACAGTCACAATTGAGACAAGTCATATGATTTGTAGCTAAGAAGATATGTGATGTCTCGTGAAACATATTTACAAAATTTATGATATTTTCCGTAAATGACATCGAAAGTTGACAAAAGTTTCATAGCATTTCCTTTGAACAGTTTGTCAACTTTCGACGATATTTACAGAAAATATACAATATCACATGGCTTGCCTCAATTAGTGAAAGCACATTGACTTCTATAAGGTATTTCTCCTGTGTTTCAGGGTATAGCTCGATACGGAGGCAGGAACACTGTGACTGCACTGACTGGCGATGGTGTCGGTCCGGAGCTGCTCAGGCATGTCCAGGAAGTATTTAGGTGAGATGCGCTCACAATGCCGGAGGCAAGTGTGACCCTTGTCCAGCCGTCCCATCCGTCACAATATTTGTAACTACAGTGCAACCTCTCTACAACAGCCACCCATGGGAAGACACACAAATGGCTGTTGTAGAGAGGTGTTTAACCCTTTACGTATGGAATACGCTTTTAAGCATATGAACATTCCGAACTATTTTTTTCAATGAAAGAACATGTATGGTACATTGTATATGGTGTGACCATCATTTGAATTGTTTTATGCAAAAAGTGCAGATCCAGATGAGCCGGCCGTCTCATCAGGATCTGCACTTTTTGAAAGTTTTGAGAACAAAAACACCCCCTTTTCATAAATGGACGAATCTGAAAATTATTTTGTGACCTTTGGATTGGTCGGAACATTAGCATATGACAGTAATGGTGATTGCAGTGAATGCTTTTGATGTGAAATAAAGAAAGTATTTAGATTTTTCTAAGATTAAAATGGTGTATCCTCGAACTACAATAGTTTAAACTAATATGTACTGGCTTGATACTTGGCATGTAGCTTCATTATGTCACGTATGGTTTGGTATGTTTCGCACTATGGAGAGGACATGTGTATCTGTGCGTGATTAGCTCGGTCGGTACAGCGATAGTACGGTAAACCAGAGGTCCTGGGTTCGAGTCCTGGGCCGGTGCACAATTTTCTTGCCCCGTTACATTTGGCGCCCAACGAGGAACCATGACTGATTTTACATATTTCGAGGTCGTCCCACAGATAATCACTCTCCCAAAATAAAGCTGAATCTCGTTATCTCGATATACCTGCTTATCTCGATAAACGTCCCAGGTCCCGGCAGAATTCCTTATATATATCATATATATTTTACTCCTGATAACTCGATATTGGATATGTCGATATATCGGTTTAGTCGAAGTGGAAATCGAGTCCCGATAGTATGTTTCCTTCACATTTGTATTCTGATATTTCGATGCGAAAATTAAGCGCCCGGCGCCGCCAAGTCTTAATCAGCGCGATTATCTCAGGTAAGTTTTCACACGTCTATAGAAACCAAAGACACCGCCGCCGCTAAAATGCGTTTAGAGTTGCATGATCAGTTAAACAGTGCACTTAAACGGTGTAGCAATAAGTAAATCGTCTGTTAATTACGAAAACAGCTTAGAATAAACTCGGCCACGATTTATGAAAACCCGGCAATAAAGTCATTTCTGAAGTGATTTTGTTCAGATTATTTTTCGAGAAATTTGGCGAATTGTTATCTCGAAGTTCGGATATGTCGATATATTTTCATCAGTCCATTCGACTTCGAGATAACGAGAATGACCTGTATAATGGAATTCGAGGACGAATTTCAATTTGGCGCGGGAGTATGACGCGGTTGGTATGTACATTTTCAAGCTATCTCGCCAGGTTTCGGAGTCAATTTCCAAAAAGGAATGTACCTCACTTTGGGGATGAAGTGTGTATCTGTGCCCGGTTAGTTCAGTCGGTACAGCGATGGTAAACCAGAGGTTGAAGTTCCGGAGCGGTGCACAATTTTCTCGCCCTGCTACAATTATGATATCTAAATGTGCACTCCATTTGCAAACATTGAGGTTGTGATCTGTAGTAATGGAAGGGATAACATTTTCTAAGCCTCAAACAGGGGCCCGTTTCACTAAACTTCCTACGACTAAAATGTTCGCAAGTGCAAATTTAGGATCATCTGTAAATTTCAATTGATGGATTCACATTTATTGAGCATAGGCTGCAGATGAGCCTATGCTCAATAAATGTAAATCCAATAATTGTTTACAAGAAAACATTGTTAATGTGAAATTTACAGACTATCATAATTTTGCACTTACGAACATTTTAGTCGTACGAAGTTTAGTGAAATGGCCCCCAGGTTTACATTTCTTCTTGTTTGTCACATGTCAGGTACGCGGGGGCGCCAGTGAACTTTGAGGAGGTGGAGATCAATGCCTCGACCACGGATGCTGACACCATGGAGAACGCTCTCCTGTCTGTAGAGAGGAATGGCGTGGCCATCAAAGGTAGATATAGCAGACTGGAATGGAATGGTGCTTAACAGCCCATCAACAAATATAGCAGAACAAACCGTGTATTGGAAATGACATTGGTACACTTTAGATAGCCCTTTCACACCTAAGTAACGAACATGGACTATTTCACAGGTTAGAGACTGTTCCATTATGTGGAAAAAGGGGGTAATTTTGTAAAAGTATAAAAAATGTCCTCAAATGGTGAAGATCTTGATGAGCCGGCTCTTTATTACGAGCTCCTCATGATCTACCGTACACTGTTTACAAAATTTGGAAAGTGATCTCTTGTATTGAAAGGGTTTATTCAGTATAGATGTTTTTCAAGACGAGGACCCATAACTAAACGACTTTCAAAAGCATTTTCAGCAGATTTGTGTACTAAATCACAGACATTCTTTTCTGATGGAAAGTAGTATTGGTAAGGTTACTTCATGACGTTTATTAAAGGTACATGCCCACTCATTAGACACAAAATCTTCTTTATAGGAATTAAATAAGTGTATAATTGTGTCACTATTCCACCAGTTCTAAAAGTTATGAGTGCCCGCTATACAGAATATAATCATTTAGTAATACATGTATTTATTTCACTGATAGTGACTGCAGTGGTATCAGGCTATTTTCATATGCAAATGAGGCATATTTTTTAATTATTTATACTAATTAAATGCGTCACCGGAAAAGAATAATATTTTCGACAGATTATAAAGTATGATTATTGCATTTAAAGAAATAAATACAGAGAATAAATAGTAATATCCGTTAACATGTTGAGGAAACACGGTTATCGCCCCTGATATCATTGTGGAAATTTACATCCGATATAAAATGTATAATAGTGCCATTCAATGTGTGAAGTAATGGTGAATGAATGTTTATTTTGCAAGAAAACATCTCTGACAGATGATGTCTCTGATATAAAGAACATTTGTGCCTACTGAGTGGGCATGTAGCTTTAAATGTCGGGCAATATAGCCTCTCAACATGCATAGCTGTCGCCAGATATAAATGCCGTATGCCCATTTATTCAGCCGCTGGCCGAAATATTATAAATGTGTTGTATGTTCGTAGGAAATATCGAAACAAAGCAAGGAGCGCTGCGGTCTATGAATGTGTCCATGAGGTAAGTTAGTCACACCAACCTCACAATTCATTCAATTAATATGTATAATGAGTGTTATTTTCACATTAATTAATAAATACATGGAGCAGGTCTCCAGATAAGGAATTAGTAATTGAGTATGTCACTCCATCATTTCTGAAGCAATTGGGTATTTCAAAATTTTAATTGGGTAAAATAGAATCGCACTACTGTTTACACATCAGCAGACCGCACTTATTGAATAGTTTGCTTCTAAATGAAAACACATCTTGGTATTTCATTAGAATTGTCTCCTTGGAGACAATTCTAATGAAATACTAAGATGTGTTTTCATGGAAAAATAAGAAAATACGCTATATTTGTGGTCTGTTTATTGTTTTCTGTAGCATGATAAAGATACCAAAAATTTGTCATTGATTTTTGATTCTCACTTCTGATTTCAATTGGGTTTTTGGCAATTTTAATTGGGTATTTACGCAAATACGCAGCTTTTCTGGAGCTCTGCATGTAGGACATTGTAAGTACAACACAGCATGTTTCGGACGATTCGAGCGTATGTATATTTTAATAATCATTAATAAGTAAGGATTCATATCTTAATGCTGAATTTTACTAGGATTTACTCCTGGAGCTAAGTGATCATGTATTCCATTTTGATGCTCAAAATCAGGAAGTTTGATTGGTCGAGGCTGAGCGGAGCTCAGTCTCGGCCAATCAAACTTCCTGATTCCGGGAACCAATTTGCTCAGAACGCTTTATCAGCATGGGCTCAGATAGGTCGGAAGTCTTTGTACTGCCTCGGGTAGCTGCAACTTACATGATGATCATGGCGTCCAAACAAAACCCAATTCCACATTTACAAAGGAATTATTACGTCACTAAAGAACATGCTAAATTATTGGTTAATACAAGTTTCATTGATGCGCATCAACAGACATGAAATTTGCTCCTAACGGTCGCATATCTTATTAACACTATATACATTGTTTTCCAATAATTTTATATGGCTGTTTAACAGTGCTGAGACTCAGATGATCTCAGATATTCAATATGTGGCAATCTCCTCGAAACTGCCAAAATTTTACAGGACAACTTTATTTTTTACCAGACCAAATTTTTTTTATAAAAAATAAAATTGATTTTGTGTGACATTTAGGAGCTTTTTAGCTTTTTAAGTATATCAGTCATATAAGAAAAGCTAGCTAGCACCAGAAGCGCATACCAAAGGAAGGTGATTTCATTGAAGCGTAGAATAGAAAAGTAAACTTTTTTTTTTTTTCTTTTTTTTGTAGTCGGACATTCGGTCCAGCGACTTCCGGTTTACCGTCGGACCGGCGGCAATTTTCAATTTTAACGGACATGTCCGACGGACCGATGACTTTCGCGGAGACTGATGTGGGTTTTCACTTCATTTCACTGCAATACCTATATCAACCAATTGCACCATTTCATTTAATTTATTTCCAAAATGTTTGTGTTATATTCAAATATCTACTTTCACAAACTCTGTTTAACAGGGGAAATAATTTAGATATACATTTTCGCTACACAAGTACCAGTTCTACTTTAAAATATTAGGTCGGCGCTACTGGTAGCGGCAATGACTACTCATAACGGCAATTTGGCTACTACCTTAATATTTCAGAAATGGCCATTTGAAAAGTATGATGTTTCACAGTATTATCGTAGGAGTCTTTTTTTCATGCTAACATTTCAGTTTGGCAACTAATTTAAAAATTATCATGCCAACCAATATTAGGATGGGTGCATACAGGACTCCAGATAAGTTTTGTATCTAAAGAGTATTACACCCACATATTTCAAATTCTATTTGTAGTTTACGTCTTATTGATTTTCTTTAATATTAAATATGGAACGAATGATAAAAAATAAAACAAATTTAAAAATTCACTTAATTGAGCTGCATAAAGCAAGCAATGTTTGCTTTTTGCAGCTCAACTATTAAGTAAATTTTCAACTTTATTACAGGATTTCTCTACTCGATTTGAAAATCAATGCGTGTTTCACATTGCTGTGAGTATTTTGTACTCCCACTTTTGATAATCAATGCATATTCGGCTAAAATAAGAGCGTAAAATACACCAATACGCACCTTATCTGGAGCGCTGTAGATTAGACATGGTTATAATACCTAGCCATTGACAGGACTGAGCTGGAGTTGGCTGCCTATATCGTACAGTGTAAGTCACTGCCGGGAGTGAAGACGAGACACGAGAATATCGACATGGTCCTCATACGAGAGAACACCGAGGGGGAATACACAAATCTCGAACATGAGGTAACAATCGCACAGAGTGTTGAAGTTTCATGGCCTGGTGGTGTAAAATTTCAATAGCATGCTCGACAGCAGGAAGTTCAGAAAAAATGGCATATTTAGCTCGTAAACATTCAACGCACGAAACGATATGTTTAAAGGTACATGCCCACTCAGTATGCACACAATGTTCTTTATATCTGAGAAATTTTCTGACAAAATATATATTCATTCACCATTACCCCACATATTGATTGGCATTATTATACATTTTATATCGGACGTAAATTTCCATGCTGATATCAGGGGCGATAACAGTGTTTCCTTAAAATGTTAATGGACATTACTATTTATTCTCTGTATTTATTTTTAGCGTGCCTTCCGAAGGAAGAGAAGTGCTTATGGCATACCCTCTGCGTCGTAGGCGTCCGTCCGTCCGTCCGTCCGTCTGTCCGTCTGTTTCCTTGCTTGGATTTGCTTCATATTTCACACACGCATTGCTCCAAGGGTCCTCTACTGCGCTGTGTCAAATCCACGTCCGTGCCGCCCCTTCTAAGCCCAGGGTCAAGGTCACATAGTTTGTGCATCCCAAAACCTTTACACTCGGGTAAATTGCCTATATTTTCTGTTTCCTTGCTTGGATTTGCTTCATATTTCACACACGCATTGCTCCAAGGGTCCTCTACCTCTGCTAAGCCCAGGGTCAAGGTCACATAGTTTGTGCATCCCGAAACCTTAACACTCGGGTAAATTGCCTATATTTTCTGTTTCCTTGCTTGGATTTGCTTCATATTTCACACACGCATTGCTCCAAGGGTCCTCCACCTCTGCTAAGCCCAGGGTCAAGGTCAAATACTATGTACGCTCGAAACCTTAACACGCTCTGGTAAATGGCTCTTAAATTTTGTTTCCCTTATCCAGCATGTTGTGTTTTCAAATGTGCCCTCGGTTCCTTTGCTGCCACCGGGCGCGCTTCGTTGTCCTCTGACAACTCTTGTTTGATGTGCAATGATCCTACTTTATAATCTGTCAAAATATTATTTTTTCATGTGACGAATTTAATTAACATAAATAATTAAAAAATATCATGCCTCGTTTGCATATGAAAGTAGCCTGATACCACCGTGAGTCACTATCAGTAAAATAAATATTACTAAATGATTTTAAGATTGGTGGAATAGTGACACAATTATACACTTATTTAATTCCTATAAAGTACATTTTGTGTCTACTGTGTGGGCATGTACCTTTAATATTACTTGTATTGGATAATTACATCATCATAAAAATGTTGAATGCCAGTAAAACAAAAATACTTTAGATAAACTATTGGTTGAATGATGATATTGCCTGTAAAATGGTGTCTGAGCAGATTGTAATACATTGTACACAATTGTAGAAAAACTACCCTTTCGTGCGGGCAACATGGCACAAAAAAATTTGGGCATGGAGCGGCACATGTATATGTTCAGCATATGATTGGTTAAACTTATTTGAATGTAAGAGCAATCTGTTAACCCTTGCAATGCTGAATTAAATATTGTCGTCGGCTGTTTATTTTCTATTTTCCATTTTGTCTCATCAAAAGCATGATTTGACTGCATTTTAGAATCATTTCCAATGGAAATGATTCTAAACTGCTGTCAAACCATGTTTTAATGAGAGAGAAAGACAAAATGTAAACCAACAGCAGACGACAATTTTCGTTTCCCGCATTCTAAGGGTTAAAACCATTAGGTAAAAGTTACATTGAGACAAGTGAGGTTAGGAAAGTCATGAGAATTTTGATACTTGCCAAGGACTTTCAAGTACTTGCCTTTTGATTGCCTGGTAAAATTGATGTGTGACATAGTTTATCAATTGTCTTTTTGATATGAAATGCACGGCCGTAGACACCACCACAGCAGCCACGGTGCACCTAGAACGCAGGAAACACCATTTTGACGTTTAGGTTGAATTTTTTTTCCGCACTCAATAGTCCGCCATGGCATTATTTTATTCACCAATAATTCCAGCACAAAAATATTTACACAATTCCCTAACATTTGATTGGCCCGTAGTAAGTCTCTGTCCAAAATTTATATCGCAGTAAACTCCCACGCCGAACTACTTTCCGTAACCGTGAGGCGCAGTTAAAATAATTATTAAGAAAACTGAAAATAAACACATGTTCTTGATGAATTTATTTCAAATGCTGGAATTATAAGGAATGAATGGCCTTTTTGTTGAATTTATCGGGGATATAAACTTGGAAAAGTCGCGGGAATACTGGACGAGGCCTTCCGGCCTTCGTCCAGTATTCCCGCGACTTTTCCAAGTTTATACCCCTATAAATTTCACAAAGAAAGCCATTAATTCCTATAATACAGGCCTGAAAGGTGCATCTATAGTGTTTACTGGTGTGTTGACATAAAATGTGCCTGAAGTGACTTGTTGTGTTTTGTACAGAATGTGCCTGGGGTGATTGAGAGCCTGAAGATTATAACGGAGGCGAAGTCGACCAACATTGCCAGGTTTGCCTTCGAGTACGCGAGGGCTCACGGCCGCAAGAAGGTGACCGCCGTCCACAAGGCGAACATTATGTAAGTGTCACAACCATCTTGGTCATGGTGTGATAGGTGTGTTATATGAGACGAGCCATGTGATTTTGTACCTAAGAAAATGTGTTTGTTTTTTTTCATGAATTCTTTTTACAAACTACGATATTTTCCATAAATGATATCGAAAATTGGCATCTTCTATGACAAGATTGTGATTATCAGGCTACAGGATTGCGCTATTTGATCAGGAGCTACACTGGTCACAAAACCCATAAGCACTATGTCTCCAGTCACAGCCACATATGAGACACGCCATGTAATTTCATTAAATACGTTTTACAAAATTTTTCATAAATAAAATCAAAAGTTAACACAATTTTCAGAGTACATGCAAAATTATATTCCTGAAAATTTTGTCAATTTTTGATGCCATTTATGGAAGATTTTGTCAACGTATTTAATGAAATTCAGCAGATATCCGGAGGTACAAAATCACATGCAGGGCTGGCGATCGCCACTTTCGCAATTGGCAATAAAAATAAACAATTGGCGATAAAAAATTACAATTTTCGAAAAAAATAAAAATGTTTTTTTTGAAGTGGTGATTTTTTTATTTTCCCCAGCGGAATCCTTGACATGGCGTGTCTCATATGTCTTCAGTCACAGCCACATATGTGTAAGCATCACCTGTTCACAGACAAAACTGTGTGTGTGTTTGTTTTGCAGGAAACTAGGCGATGGTTTGTTTCTGAACTGTTGCAAGAAAGTCTCCGAGGGATATCCGGAGATCGAGTTTAATGACATGATTATAGACAACGCCAGTATGCAGGTGGGTATCATGGGATAATGGCACCAAATATCAACCAATTATACTGATCTCCTCCATGCAAACATAAATGTGACTATGCCTGGAGAAGTGGGGCTTATGGGATTTATGTTGTACATATCTTAACATTGAATCCACCCGTAAAGGATTCATATTTTACTGCTGAATTTTTCATGGATTCGTGGGTGGCAGGTGGGAGAATGCGATGAGTAATTTAACGATCGGGATTCAACTTACCGGAATCCGAAACGGAGACCTAGTTTGGCCCTCCGATATGTCTTTGGCATTCTTATATGTGAGAGTTGAATCTGGTTATACCCTTTGCATGAGTAATACGAATATTCCCAATCCTATTACTTTTAAGGGAAGGGACAAGTGACATTGGTGTGGTATGGGCCTGGCACCAGGTCAGGTTATTCTAATTTCAGGGCTGAATATATTTATTTCAATGTAAATATTCCGTTCTGATTTTGGGATTTCCCCCCAATGCAGCAGGTTAAATGCGGGATCTAACCGGTTGGCCCGGCCTTAAATGACCTTAACTGTTGAGGCCGTTAAACAGCAATAAATCAAATAAAATCTTACAGGGATTCACACCTGGTGATCTTGTGTATTAAGGGTGCCTGGCACCAGATCAGGATACTTTCATTCATTGCTTAAGCCTTTGAATGTAATTTCAGTGTTGAACGTGTGGTGCTCCATACAATTACATTCCCACCTGTATGTGACCTTGCTGTTGAACAAACATTAAATGTGAAAAATCAATCACATTTCTATGCATTGCAATCATGATTTGTTGTTACCATCAGATATAACTGACATTGACACCCATCAACGGAGCTCCAGATAAGCTGCGTATTTGTGTAAATACCCAATTGCCAAAAACACAATTGAAATCAGAAGTAGTGAGTATCAAAAAGCAATGAGAACAATTGTGGTACCTTTATCATGCTGCAGAAAACAATAAACAGACCACCAATATAGTATAGTTTTTCTTATTTTTCCATGAAAACACATCTTGGTATTTCATTAGAAGTTTCCAAGGAGACAATTCTAATGAAATGCCAAGATATGTTTTCATTTCGAAACAAACTATTGAATAATTGCTGTCTGTTGATGTGTAAACAGTAGTGTGATTTAATTTTACCCAATTAAATCACATCCACTGAGAATGTATGTGTGTGTGGTATAGCGAGGTTTGACTGTATTACAGATGGTGTCGCGGCCCCAGCAGTTTGACGTGCTAGTAATGCCCAACCTGTACGGTAACATACTGAGTAGCGTCGCAGCCGGGCTCATTGGGGGGTCGGGGTGGGGTCGTTGCCGGGGTAAACATTGGTGACAGGCACGCCGTGTTTGAAATGGTGAGTTGAACCATAGAAACTTAAAGGTACATGCCCACTCAGTAGACACAACATGTTCTTTAAAGGAATTAAATAAGTTTATAATTGTGTCGCTATTCCACCAGTTCTAAAAATTATGAGTGCCCTCTATACAGATATACTCATTTAATAATATGTATTTTACTGATAGTGACTCGCGGTGGTATTAGGCTATTTTCATTTGCATACGAGACATGATATGTTTTAATTATTTATACTAATTAAATGTGTCGCCTGAAAAAATAATATTTTCGACAGATTATAAAGTATGATAATTGCACATCAAAAAATAAATACAGAGATTAAATAGTAATGTCCATTAATATTTTAAGGAAACACAGTTATCGCCCCTAATATCAGTGTGTAAATTTACGTCTGATATAAAATGTATAATAATGCCAATCAAAAAATGTTGTCCAAATCTATAGGGTTATTATAACCCCCCCGCAACGAAGTTGTGGTGGGGTATACTGGAGTCAGCTTCTCCGTCCGTCCGTCCGTCCGTCCGTCCGTCCGTTCGTCCGTCCGTCTTTCCGTCCGTCACAAAACTTAACAATTGTAAATTTCCTTTTAACTTCTCTTTCCCTTTGCGGAAATCTTTCATATTTTACCCGCCCCTTCTCTGACACTCATTCATCATTCCTACGACAAACAAACAAACCTATGACCCCCATTTATGCCAGGGGTCAAGGTCACCGACTTAGAATGTCTACTTTGCTTTTTTCAACTGGAACCACCATCGCACTCTCCATATTTGCTGACATAGTCTTTTATCTGAAAATGATAGTATGCGAGCTGGAATTCATTCTAGGTCAGGGCTGACGCGGGGGGGTATTCCGTAAGCCCCCGCTTACTGACAAATCTAGTTATGGTAGTCTATCGGTCAATTATGTACTTACTGTCCGTTTCACGAAACCTGCTCAAATGTTACGGCCATATATATACATTTTTTCGATAATATTAAATTTTATCAACATTTAAAAATGAGCCTTCTTTTTGTTTCGTGAAATTTGGTCAAATATTGATTGTATTACGAAAAAAATTATTTGTCCATGGGAATTTAAAATGGGGGAAAGGAGGTAGAGGAGTTGTGGGAGGAGTCAGAAATTTCGTTGTTTTTTTTTGGAAATTGACTCGGAAACCTGGCTAGATAGCTTGGAAATGATCTAACTAAGAAAACAAAAGTTAAATTTTAAAAATCGGTTCAGTATTTATGAAATTCTAAAAATTTCCCCATGTGAAATCCCCATAGAGTGAAGATGTCTATGGGGATTTAACATGGGGAAATTGTTTTAGCGCAATAAAATCAATATTTGACCAAATTTCTAGAAATAAAAAGAAGGCTCGTTCTTAAATTTTCCTTTAATTAATTTAATGTTATCGAAAAAGATATCGTTTTTGAATTGTTTATATAGCCATACAATTTGGGCAGCTTTCGTGAAACAGACAGTAGTGTATGACAACAGCATGTATCATAGTGCCAATCAACTGCCCTTCTACTATACCTTGTTGTAAATGGTTAGTAAATCCAATAATCAATAAATCAATCAATCAACCAGTTCATTAATCAGTGATCAGTGAATCGACCAATATATCCCCCAGGGATTGGAAAGTCCCTCACCCAGTACTATACCTTGTAGAGGATCCACTCATCAACCAATCAATCAGGAAAGCCATCTATACCGTTTATTTAACCAGTAGCCTATTTCACCAACATGGCAAAGTATACTTATCTAGCAAAAGTATATTTTGAGGGAGAAATTTTCAATTTAAAGATATTATTTATTAATTTTGGCTGTGATAATGTAATAAATTCAGTATAATAATTCTGCATACTTTTAATCATCAAATATATGCAGTCGTTAGTTCTATATGACATAATGCATTTCGTGGAAAATAAATGATTATTTTCCATGAAAAGACATCTTGGTATTTCATTAGAATTGTCTCCAAGGATCCAAGGAGACAATTCTAATGAAATGCCAAGACATGTTTTTATTTCGAAGCAAACTATTCAATAATTGCTGTCTGTTGATGTGTAAACAGTAGTGTGATTTTATTTTACCCAGTTAAAACATTGAACCCAATTGCTTCAGATATGATGGAGTGAAAATACTCAATTACTAATTCCTTATCTGGAGCACTGGTATCCATGTAAACTACTGGCTGAGATGTAAGAAATCGGTCTCTCCCCCAGGGTACTCGACAGACAGGGAAGTCCCTGAAGGGCAAGGATGAGGCGAACCCCACGGGGATGCTGCTGGCTGCGTGTGACATGCTCGACTTCCTAGGGTAAGCACTAGAGAATAACCACCAGCCTATGTTGAATACGGACTAGTCTATATTTCACGAGACAGCCATGACATGTAATTTAGTTGACTAACGAGTGCGCAGCATCAGTTAGTCAGCCAAACTACGTGGCCTGGCTGTCGAGGAGTTCATTAACCCTTTTAAGACCACAGGCCTGTATAGAGGTATTGGCAAATTTATTATTCAATATTATAGACATTTTACCTCATGCGGTATATGATACAATTAGGTTTCGGACATAAGATACAAATCTACAATGATTTGTTTCCTATTCTGTTTCATCCCTTTCTACGCATATCTGGTATCATGTACCTTTAACCCTTTCAACACCACATGCCTGTATAGTGGTATTGGCAAACAGTGTAGATCCAGATGAGCCGTCTCGTGACAAGCCATCTCATCAGAATCTGCACTTTTTGCAAGTAAATTTCACATTTTTGAGAACAAAAACATCCCCTTTTCATATAAAATTAACTAGTCTGTAAATAATTTTGTGACGATTGGATTGGTCCGGAAATTAACATATCAAAATCCATTCCAGTTATTTAGGGGTGAAAGGGTTAAATCACCTGCTGATGAATTCATCCTCATACTGCTCAGGAGCTACACTGGTCACAAATCCCATAAGCCCGATTTCTTCAGTCACAGACAC
Organism: Conchocele bisecta; assembly: GCA_029237695.1. Taxonomy (NCBI): domain Eukaryota; kingdom Metazoa; phylum Mollusca; class Bivalvia; order Lucinida; family Thyasiridae; genus Conchocele; species Conchocele bisecta. Next base: position 3,164,121 of record CM055266.1, read on the forward strand.
ATATTAGATGGCATGTGGGTTTGGTGTTTCTTGCCTTTGTGAACTAAATAAACCCATGTTTAGTGCTGATCATATTACTTTTGGGTTGGAGCTAAGTGACTTGGGTGTGGAATGGACCTGGCACCAGTCAGGCTATTCTAATTTCAGGACTGAATATATAGTTTTCTGTATACTGTTCTGATTTTGGGATATTCCCTCATTATGTACTGGTTATGGTTAATCCAACCTGTCGGCCTTAAATGACCTTAGCGGTTGATAGGCCGTTAAACATCAATAATCAATCATATCAATCTCTATTGACAACCAGATGTAAGTTATATGTTCTGTTTCAGCCACTACAGACACGCCACGTTAATTAGGGAATCCGTGATGAGTGTTCTGAACGACAAAAAGGTACCCAGGCATGCGGTTAACTGTTGTTGTTTTTTTGTTCCTAATTCAAGTTGATTTTGAATACTTTTTGGATTCCAATAACTCGTAAAATGTTATAAATTTATATCTGATTTAAGCATCTTCATATGTTGCTGACTGTTTACATAAAAAATATCATTTGGTGTCGTACATGCAGTCACGATAAACTTAAAAAACCAAGTAAAGTTGCTATCAGGAGGTAGGTTTGTGCTGTCTGAATATCAGCAGATAGACTGGTGACAAGGGTTATAACCTTCATTTCTCCATTCACAGTCACAAAGAAAGCTGGTTCATCTGTATCTGCACGGTTTGCAAAAAAATCCTAAAAAATATGAAAATTACTTGCAAAAAGTGCAGATCCTGATGAGACGGCTCGGTACGAGCTGGCTCATCTGGATCTGCACTGTTTGCAAACATTATGATGAGGTCTGTAGTGGTGAAAGGGTTGGTGTCTATTGATATCAGATCTATCAGACAAGGCCAGGAAATGTGTAGGAATTCCGTGCCGCTCCGAGCGAGGTATTCTATTCATTATTAGGTTCAGAGGATGAGAGGATACATTTAGCCTTAACCCTTTTAACCCAAAGTAACTGGGGCCCATTTCACTAAACTTAGTACGATAAAAATGTTTGTACGAAGATCTTTTGTCGAGCGCGCTTGCGGAAAGTGAGACATAGTGATCACAAGGACGTCCGGGTGTCCGTCCGTCCGTCCGTCCGTCCGTCCGTCCGTCCGAAATCTGCGTTAAAGTTTTTAAATACCTTATATCTCTGCAGTACTAAGTCACATTGACTTGAAACTTCATATGCTTATTAGTCATCATCCATATATTCATGCTGTGTTTTCAGATACCGAAGTTTGTGTTAACGTTTCTGTCAAAATTTGCGTTAAAGTTTTCACATACATACTATCTCTGTAACCTTAAGTCAGATTTGCTTGAAACTTCGTATGCTTATTGGGCATCATCCATATATTCATTCTGTGTCCCACACATGTGGCCCCTGTGCCCCAAGGTCAAGGCCAAATGACTTAGAAGTTTGCGTTATTATAAAATCTGCGTTATAGTTTTTACATACCTTATATCTCCACAATTGTTACTCAAATTTACTTCCAACTTCCAATACTTCCTTTTCATCATCCATATTTTCATTCCATAGCCTGTCCATGTGGTCCATATGCCCAAAGTCAAGGTCAAATGACTTTGAAATTTGTGTTAAAGTTTTTACATACCTTATATCTCCACAACACGTACTCCTATTTACTTCAAACTTCAAATAATTATTTTTTATCATCCATATTTTCATTCTGTAGCCCACCCATGTGGTCCACATACCCAAGATCAAGGTGAAATGACTTTAAAATTTATGTTAAAGCTTTTACGCATCTTATATCTCCACAACCCTTAAGTCAAACTTCAAATAAATACACTCCTGAGACCATCAAATGCCTCGGCGGGCTCGACATGCGGGCCGCGGCCATCTGGTATTAATTTGCTTTTCACATTAACGTGGCTAACTATTGCTACAATTTTCCGCCTACATGTACACATCATTGCACGTGAACACATTCACTAAACAATTACCAACATCGCCTATCAGGGTAAATGTTATTCTAAATTACTCTTTTGCACTCGCACACTTCGTAGTCATACAAAATTTAGTGAAACAGGCCCCCAGGACACTATCTTTCAGTATTAAGCATTAACGGAAATTGCCGTCTGCTGTTTTTTATGCCCCCACCACCGAATGGTGAGGGGGGCATATAGTGTTACTGGCGTCCGTACGTACGTACATACGTACGTACGTCCCGAAACCTTAACGCTGGGTAAATGGCCTTATAATTTCTGTTTCCTTGCTCGGATCTGTTCACATTTCACACACGCATTGCTCCAATGGTCCTCTACCGCCCTGTGACAAATCCACATTCGTCCCGCCCCCGCTAAGCCCAGGGTCAGGTCACAGACTTGGTGCTTTCGAACCATAACGCGGGTAATTGGCTTATAATTTCTGTTTTCCTTGCTCGGATCTGCTTCACATTTCCACACAAACGCATTGCTCCAATGGTCCTCTCGGCCCTGTGACAAAATCCACAATTCGTCCCGCCCCCCGCTAAGCCCAGGGTCAAGGTCACAGACTTGGTGCTTTCGAAAACCTTAACGCTGGTAAATGGCTTATAATTTTGTTTCCTTCTCGTATCTGCTTCACATTTCACAACAGCATGCTCCAACCCTGGTCCTCTACCGCCCTGTGGACCAAATCCACATTCGTCCCGCCCCCCGCTAAGCCCAGGGTCAAGGTCACAGACTTGGTGCTTTCGAAACCTTAACGCTGGGTAAATGGCTTATAATTTCTGTTTCCTTGCTCGGATCTGCTTCACATTTCACATCACGCATTGCTCCAATGGTCCTCTACACCGCCCTGTGACAAATCCAACATTCGTCCCGCCCCCCGCTAAGCCCAGGGTCAAGGTTCAACAGACTTGGTGCTTTCGAAACCTTTAACGCTGGGTAAATGGCTTATAAATTTCTGTTTCCTTGCTCGGATCTGCTTCACATTTCACACACGCATTGCTCCAATGGTCCTCTACCGCCCTGTGACAAATCCACATTCTCCCCCCCCGCCCCCGCTAAGCCAGGGTCAAGGTCACAGACTTGGTGCGTTCGAAACCTTAAACGTTGGGTAAATGGCTTATAATTTTTGTTTCTTGCTCGGATCTGCTTCACATTTCACACACGCATTTGCTCCAATGGTCCTCTACGCCCTGTGACAAATTTCCACATTCGTCCCGCCCCCGCTAAGCCCAGGGTCAAGGTCACGACTTGGTGCTTTCGAAACCTTAACGCTGGGAAAATGGCTTAATTTCTGTTTTCCTTACTCGGATCTGCTTCACATTTCACACACGCATTGCTCCAATGGTCCTCTACCGCCCTGTGGACAAATCCACATTCCTCCCGCCCCCGCTAGCCCAGGGTCAAGGTCACAGACTTGGTGCGTTCGAAACCTTACGCTGGGTAAATGGCTTATAATTTTTTGTTTCCTTGCTGATCTGCTTCAACATTTCACACACGCATTGCTCCTAATGGTCCTCTACCGCCCCTGTGAAAAATCAACATTTCGTCCCCGCCCCCCGCTAAGACCATGGTCAATAGGTCACAGACTTGGTGCTTTTTCGAAACCTTAAATTAACGCTGGGTAAATGGCTTTTATAATTTCTGTTTCCTTGCTCGGATCTGCTTCACATTTCACACACAAGCATTGCTCCAATGGTCCTCTACCGCCCTGTGACAAATCCACATTCGTCCCGCCCCCAACCAACAACCCCACGCTAAGCCCAGGGTCAAGGTCACAGACTTGGTGCTTTCGAAACCTTAACGCTGGGTAAATGGCTTATAATTTTCTGTTTCCTTGCTCGGATCAATGCTTCACATTTCACCACTAGCATTGCACCTCCAATGGTCCTCTCTTACTGCCCTGTGACAAATCCACATTCGTCCCACCCCAGCTAAGCCCAGGGTCAAGGTCAGACTTGGTGCGTTCGAAACCTTAACAGCTCGGGTAAATGGCTTATAATCAAATATGCCTCGTTTTCTTTGGCTGCCAGCGGGGGCATTCGTGTGCCGACAGGCCACATTTCTAGTCATTTTTGCTTTAATTCTCGACGACAAAAATCTGGTTTTGACAGCACATGAGAATCGTCTCCACTGGAGACGATTCTCATGTGCTGTCAAAACCAGGTTTTTGTCGAGAAATATTAAAAATATTCCAGCAGACGACAACATTTAATTGGGCGTAGTAAGGGTTAAGAGGAAATTCAATGCTGACTGTACAGTACCTGCAGAGCTCCAAATAAGCTTTGTGTCTAAAGCGTACTATACCCCCTGATTTCAAAATCATCGCATGTTTTACTTTTACAAATAGATTATTGATTGTCTTCATTACTAAATAGGGAACAAATGATAAAAAAATATAACAAATTTAAGCATTCACTTATTTGAGCTGCAAAAAGCAAACACTGTTTGCTTTTTGCAGCTCTACTAAGTGAAATTGCAACTTTATGACAGTATTTTCACTAGTCAATTTGAAAATCAATGCGTATTTACACATTGCTGTGTGTATTTTGTACTCGTACTATTGGTAATCAATGGGTATTCTGCTAAAATAATTGTGTTAAATACACCAATACGCACCTTATCTGGAGCTCTGACCTGTACTTCCCCATTCATACCAATGTAGCTCCTGATCAAATAGCACACTCATGTAGCCTGATAATGGTCTATACTACTTGTTAATAGCATGGCGTTTTGATGATGAAATGGCGAACAGTGTAGATCCTGATCAGACTGTGCGAATGCACAGGCTGATCTGGTTCTACACTGGTCGCAAAACCCATAAGCCCCATTTCTCCAGTCACAGCTACATATGACTATGTTGTGGAATGGACATAAAACCCCAATCAATCAAATCTATATATCGAGCAACATATGCGGACTTGTTTATGTGGCAAGTTACCTGATATTTTATTTATTAGATTCACACACGAGACCTCGGAGGGCAGGCGGGTACCCAGGAGGTGGTGCAGGCCATCATTGATGACCTCAAACCCAGGGCCCAGACTTGGTATGTATGCACACGTCGAGATTATGAGTTTCAAAATATATGGTCATAATAAATCCATACATTACAATTGGAATTGTAATTTGGATGTCATGTGAAAACAGACACCATACACCTTTCAAACATGCCTCATAAATGCGATTTAATGGCAATTATTATACTGCCAGTGCAGTAAAGTTCCACCTTATGACATGACCACCCCGTTATTGAGACAGCCCCATTAATATGACATCGTTTCCAAAGAATTGTTTTACTTACTCTTTATTTACATGGTCGCAGGATTCAATACAACAAACACCCCGCTATTCCATATTACGACCACTTTTGACAGTCCCGATGTGTCAACATGTATTGTTTTAGCTTCTGTCATTATGACTTTGGCACCAACACATTTGTTGTACCTGATTCATAAATAAGCGACGCATTGTGTTGATAAATGTGTTATCTAAGAAATATAAGAAATGGTAGAATAAGGATTTGTAACAGTATAACCTTCTTTTCTTTCATTAACATGAATAGAACTTAAATTATTCCTGAAAAAAAAAAAAAAACACTTAAATTTGTCGATTTCTTTGTCTTTTTAAAAAAAATTCTTAAAATTTTCATGGACATCGAAAAATAATTTCTGATTATCAAAAATTAATTAATGAAAGCATTGAACCTTGTAAGTATAATGGGTATATTTGATTGCAGATTATATGTTCGGCAGATCTGTGGTAAGGGGTTTTGCTACTGCGTGTTTATTGGCACAGGCTAGATCTTACAGCTAGAGTATCTGTGCACGGCTGCAGTTACCTTCCAATGTTTACTAACCTCATTCCCAGCCACATATCATCCGAACCTGGGACAATGAAAATGTCTGTGTGGCGGTCCTTGCAAGCTTTACCCCTGTACACGTGCATTTCCATCTGTGTATGTCTTTTTTAGCTCACTTGAGCAAAGCTCATGTGAGCTATTGTTACCGCAATGTGTCCGTCGTCCGTGAACATTTTCACGGTCATGGTCCTTAGGTAGGGGGATTACAAAATTGTTAAAATGACTTCATTGCGTAATCCAAGATGGCCGCCCTCTAAAAATAGCACAAAATCTTCTCAAGAACCGCCAACCGGATTGCGATAAAAACTTGGTAGGAATGATCGATGTACAATGCTTTTTCAAAGTTGTTAAAATGGTGACCCTGGGGTCAAAAATGGGCGTGGCCCGTGGGGTCAAATTATTATTGACCGAATATAGTCATGTTATATATCAAATCGAAGGTATCAACGAGACGATCACTCTGGTGCATTTTTTGTCGAAATCGGATGGTTATGTCATCCAAGATGGCCGCCGAAAGGTCAAAAGGTCGTTCTTTTATTAGAGATTTCAAAATTCTTCTTCACATGAACCGCTTGGCCCATGGTAGCCAAACTTAAAAGTTATGGTCCATGGGTGAAGCCTTTTCAGATTTGTTAAAACGGAGGTCATCGCTAATCGAAGATGGCCGCCGTCTAAAAATAGCATAAATTCTTAAAAAATCTTCTTCTCATGAACCGCTGGCCAGATTTTGACGAAACTTGGTATGAATGATCGATGTACAATGCTCTTTCAAAGTTCTGAAAATGGTGACCCAGGGGTCAAAAATGGGCGTGGCCCGTGGGGTCAAATTGGGGTCGAATTTTATTTTTGACCGAATATGCTCATGTCATATATCAAATTGAAGGTATCGATGAGGCGATTGCTCTGGTGCAATATTTGTTGGAATCGAATGATTATGTCATTCATGATGGCCGCCAAAAGGTCCATTTATTCGAGATTTTGAACGTCTTTTTCTCAGGAACCACATGGCCGATACTGGCCGATGATGGCCAAACTTCATAGTAAGTTAAGATCCTTGGGTGAAGCATTTTCAGATTTGGTAAAATGAGTCATCGCTTAATCCAAGATGACCGCCATCTAAAAATAGCACAATTTTTTTTAAAACGCATATGAACTCAATGTCACATTCTCCTCTGGTGTTCAAGGAGTCAGGTGAGCGAATTAGGGCCATCATGGCTCTCTTGTTTTCTTTTTTTATACGCCACGTTTGAAAAAACGGGACGTATTATGTATTCATCTTGTACGGGCGGGCGGGCGCAATAACTGGAGGTCTACTTGACGGATTTTAACCAAATTCGGTATGCATATTTATCGCGGCAAGATGAAGAAGCCTATTGATTTTCAAATTTTTGTTCGCACTCTGTATCCTTGTCCACGCGATAACTCAAGTTCTACTTCACCGCTCGTAACCAAATTTGGTATACATGTTTATCACGGCAAGACGCAGAAGCCTATTTATTTTCAAAAATTTCCAATTACTTATCTCCACTTGGCGGCCATTTTTATTTTTCGCACTCTCTATCCTTTTCCACGCAATAACTCAAGTTCTACCTCATCGATCGTAACCAAATTCGGTATACATGTTTATCACGACAAGATGAAAAAGCCTATTTATTTTCAAAAAATTCCATTTACTTATCTCCCCCTTGGCGGCCATTTTTATTTGTCCACGCAATAACTCGAGTTCTACTTCACCGATTGTAACCAAATTCGGTATACATGTTTATCATGGCAAGATGAAGAAGCTTATTTATTTTCAAAAATTTCCAATTACTTATCTCCACTTGGCGGCCATTTTTATTTTTCGCACTATCCTTTTCCATGCAATAACTCAAGTTCTACTTCATCGATCGTAACCAAATTCGGTGTACATGTTTATCACGGCAAGATGAAAAAGCCTATTTATTTTTAAAAAATTCCATTTACTTATCTCCCCTTGGCGGCCATTTTTATTTTTCACACTCCGTATCCTTGTCCACGCAATAACTCGAGTTCTACTTCACCGATTGTAACCAAATTCGCTATACATGTTTATCTTGGCAAGACAACGAAGCCTATTGATTTTGAAAAATTTCCGATACTTATCTCCCCTTGGCAGCCATTTTTAATTTTCGCACTCTGTCCTTGTCCACACAATAACTCAAGTTCTACTTGACCGATCATAACCAAATTCGGTTTACATGTTTATCATGTGAAGATGAGTTATCTCCCCTTGTTGACTGGCCTTGACTCGACGGGCCATATTGTGACCTTATACCCTTTTTTTTTTATGCCCCGACAAATTTATTTATAATTTACCCTTCCATTCCTCGACCACTATAACACGTACGGTTTCCAAACTCGCACACACTAATTGGTTGCTGCTCTTCATTAGAAACTGACATAACATTTGCCCTTCATATGACAATGACCTACTTTTTCCACTTAAATGGCTCGACCATCAGGACAACTTTGTGCGTTTAAGGCTGTTCCTCGGCACCTACGGCTACCAAACTTGCAGAAAATAATCGGCTTCTGATCTAAATTAGAAACTGACATAAAGCTTTTGACCTTATGACCATGACCTACTTTTTTTTTGCTTAAATGAAATCCGGAACTCATTGTGCGTTGAACTCGGTGAAATAGTATTGCTTTTCACCATGTGGGTGTACAATACTGGGGGCCGTTTCACTAAACTTTGTACGACTAAAATGTTTGTAAGTGTAAAATTATGATATTCTGTAAATCTCACATTAACAATGTTTTCTTGTAAACAATTATTGGATTTACATTTATTGAGCATAGGCTGCATATGCAGCCTATGCTCAATAAATGTAAATCCATCAATTGAAATTTCCAGACGATCCTAAATTTGCACATACAAACATTTTAGTCGTACAACGTTTAGTGAAATAAACGGGGCCCCTGGACTATGGTACCACATTTGTGTAATCATGTCACCTCTCCGGCAGCTCTCATTGATACATGCTGCCGGCGGGGGATCTGTGTCCCATGGACACATTTCTAGTTTCTAATGTTTTGGTCTAATCCTACCCATGTGTGCGTTTTTCAGCCTGTAGTTTACTAACTAGGGGGTAACCAAGGTAACACTGTTGGACCACGATATGGCAAAACCAGGCTTCTTTCCCTTGTGGGCAGTGTAGGTCCTGATCATCATCAGCATTTACACTGGTCACAATGGCAACCAAGTCAAGTGGTGTCTGATTGTGTCTATGTTGTTTTGAGGCATGGTTGTATTGGTCCACGCCATTTAACCAAATACAGCCCATTTTACAACATTTTTCTGTTGGTATACATGTAATATGACTAGTATTTTGTTCACTGATTTTTCAACAAAAGTATTCTTTGACTACTCATTTGAATCATCTTGCCAACAAGTCAAGTATTTTAAGAAATATTTCTTCAAAATTTTTATACATGTACGGTAAATACAATGTATGTAACAGCCAGTTGTTACTGCAGGATATTTGTTGTTGTTTTAACCTTTTTGTTCTTAAAAGCACATCTTTTTTTTTGCTGCAAAATCTGTGTGAAAAATAATAATAAAAAATGTGGAAAATAAACATTCAAACATATATTTCGCCTTCAAAAGTTTTACTATTTTTGCTGGAGTATGATTGGCTGGACGGTTTGCCACTTGGATGTTGTTGTTATTTTGCATGTTTACAGTTTGTACTTTAAAGGTGGGAACCAAATATTGCCTTCTGCCTTTTTTAGCCAGGTTTTTTTAAAAAAAATCCAGGCTATTGGATTGGCGAAAGCCGGGCGGGCGGGCGGGCGGCGGGTGGGGGCGGGCGACGGGTGGGCGGCGACGGGCGGGCGGGCGTTATTGTCCACAATCAATGTTAAGTTTTCGTGTTTGAGTCCATTTCTTTGTTACTGTACCACCTAGGACCACCAAATTTTCACAGCTTCATAATCTAAGGGTGCCCACCACATATCACTATCCAACATGTTACTTCTTTTTTAACTTGACCCATTTTTTCCGCGTAGTCAACTTAGCCATTTTCAATGTTAAGTTTTCGCGTTTCCAATGTTAAGTTTTCGTGTTTAAGTCCATTTCTTTGGTACTGTACCACCTAGGACCACCAATCTTTCACAGCTTCATAATCAAGGGGTGCCGACCACATACTATCCAACATGTCAAGGGGTGCCCACCACACTATCCAACATGTTACTTTTTTTTTAACTTGACCCATTTTTTCCGCGCAGTCGACTTAGCCATTTTCAATGTTAAGTTTTCGCGTTTCCAATGTTAAGTTTTCGTGTTTAAGTCCATTTCTTTGGTACTGTGCCACCTAGGACCACCAAACTTTCACAGCTTCATAATCAAGGGGTGCCCACCACATATCACTATCCAACATGTTACTTTTTTTTTAACTTCACCCATTTTTTCCGCGTAGTCGACTTAGCCATTTTCAATGTTAAGTTTTCGTGTTTGAGTCCATTTCTTTGTTACTGTACCACCTAGGACCACCAAACTTTCACAGCTTCATAATCAAAGGGTGCCCACCACATATCACTATCCAACATGTTACTTTTTTTTTAGCTTGACCAATTTTTTCCGCGTAGTCAACTTAGCCATTTTCAATGTTAAGTTTTCGCGTTTCCAATGTTAAGTTTTCGTGTTTAAGTCCATTTCTTTGGTACTGTACCACCTAGGACCACCAAACTTTCACAGCTTCATAATCAAGGGGTGCCCACCACATATCACTATCCAACATGTTACTTTTTTTTTAACTTGACCCATTTTTTCCGCGCAGTCGACTTAGCCATTTTCAATGTTAAGTTTTCGCGTTTACAATGTTAAGTTTTCGTGTTTAAGTCCATTTCTTTGGTACTGTGCCACCTAGGACCGCCAAACTTTCACAGCTTCATAATCAAGGGGTGCCCACCACATATCACTATCCAACATGTTACTTTTTTTTTAACTTCACCCATTTTTTCCGCGCAGTCGACTTAGCCATTTTGAATGTTAAGTTTTCGCATTTACAATGTTAAGTTTTCGTGTTTAAGTCCATCCATTTCTTTGGTACTGTACCACCTATGACCACCAAACTTTCACAGCTTCATAACCAAGGGGTGCCTACCACATACAACTATCCAACATGTGACCATTTTATTACCATCACCTATTATTTCTACGTAATTGACTTACCCATTTTCAACGTTAACTTTTTAACGTACGTCTGGTTTTAAAGTTTTTTGTTTTTTTGGTTAAAACTTTTTCGTTGTACTATATCTCTGCAACTGCTTCGCCCATTACCTTGAAACTTCACATGGGTGTTTATCATCATCCATATTTTCATTCTAACCCCCAACCGTGCGGCCCCTGTGCCCAATGTCAAAGTCAAATTACTTTGAATTTTTTTGTTAAAGTTTTTTCGTGTACTATATCTCTGCAACTGCTTCACCCATTACCTTGATACTTCACATGGGTGTTTATCATCATTGTCGCACCCGCTTGCGGAAAGCACGATATCGTCGGCATTTTGGCATACGTCCGTCCTTCCGTCCGTACGTCCGTGTCCGGTTAAAGTTTTTTCGTTAAAGTTTTTCCATCTACTACATCTATTTTTTTAGTGTCCATGCCTCGCAGGCGTGACATGCAGGCCACGGCCATCTAGTCTACAAAAAGTGGGTATAATTATGTTATCCAAGTGTCTATGCTTGGAAAAAACCTGGCCTTCGTGGCTTTGCCTCGTTTCTTGTTCATACTTCTTAGGAAAAAAAAACAAAATGTGGGTGGTTGGGAGCACGTGATGGGTAATTTAAGGATCAGGGTTCATCCTTACCGGAATGCCGACTTATATGGTTTGGCCCTCATGTACATTTTCAGCCTTCTGTTACTTGAGAGCTAAATCCTGTTCTACCCCTTAAAAACTAATAAGATTAGTGCTGATCATATTACTTTTGGGATTGGAGCTAAGTGACTGGTGTGGAATGGACCTGGCACCAGGTCAGGATATTCTAA